>JAPEKN010000009.1:12533854-12545723 GCA_028877435.1 Cathorops dasycephalus
GGTTTTCTCCTCTCAACCATTTACACACACACACACACACACACACACACGGACAATTTAGAACCACCAATTAGCCTAACCTGCACCCGGAGGAAACCCACGCAGACACGGGGAGAACATGAAAACTCCACACAGAAAGGTCCCCGTCGGCCACTGGGCTCGAACCCAGAACCTTCTTGCTGTGAGATGACAGTGCTAACCACTACACCACCGTGCCGTCCCAACTACTATCTAACAACCACCAAATTCAGCTCCACACTAACTCTCCAAAATCAGTTACAAGCATTGTCTGCACTTGATGTTTGGCTCATAGTGACTTGATCTGTTTTACTGTTCTTTGTCTTATGGTGGCTTTTGACACAAATGCTTATCTCCACATGAACACAGCAAGAAAGGTCAAGATGACAGAAACGCTTTAAGAGAGTTAAAAAGGTCAAGAGTCAGAAAAGATCACACTTTTGAGAAAAGATTTGCTCTTTTCTAGTGTCTGTCCTGGTGAAGCAAATGATGGTTACCTAAATATAGCTTAGGCCATTGGGCTTTCAAGACAGTGCCGTCCTGCTACACATCATTAGTGATAATAACTTATCTGTCTAAGAAGCAGAGCTCTAGATTGATTCTTCACAATCCTTAAACATTGCTTAGGGTGTAGGCAGCCTTGCCAAAGCCCAAGACCTCAAAGGAATGTGGAGGAGTGGAAGAAGCGGATCTGTCCTATTGCCAACTCCAATTTATTATACGGAATGACAACTGACCTTCTGCTGCATGCTTAGAAACAGGCTGCTCCAGCTGACCTGAGGGCAGAAAGCCATCTCGGCCTCGAATGACCACACTGACTGATGACCTCCATTTGGAATAGAGGCACAGAGGGTTTGTCACAAAAAGTTTTGGCCATGGTTTGTCAAGGATCAGCAGGGAAGTGAGGTACAGTTGGCAAGGTGACTCCGTTCTCTTAGTTCCCTGAAGTTCAAATGGTATATCTTTGGTTGCTGCATGGTTTTCCCATCATGCTCTTTTATGTGAGGAATACATCCTAAATTCATGGACTCTCTAGTCCCTTGCTACAGCCAGTTTCAGGGGATAATTAGATTTCACAATGGGTCATTGTGATGATGAAGAGTGGCTTGGACAGAGAAGGCACACCTTATTGATGGTCACAGCACATGGCAATAAGGTCTAACATACACAATCACACTCTTACACACTCAGCCTCACATGCACATTAACACGAAGTAAATACAGATCACATTTCTGCTTTTTCACAGTTAAACAATGATTATAGCCCTGTGCCAGTCTTTCAAATAACATTCTCAAAAAGGGAGTTCCAACCTGGTTTGTCATCGGTTTATCCCGGGGAGATCAATTAATGGTTCTTGGTAGAACCCTGAAACAAAAGGGACTCCCTTTCAGAAATGGCTTCATGAAAAATCTCACTGAAATGCTGGAATGGTTAACCATCAAAAGAATCCTGGGAGAACCTTTAACTTCCAACTCAAATGGCACGGATCCTTGCTGTAGACCAGGGCTAGGACATAAAAGGGTTTAATCTGAGCTACTTAGCCATTTGCTGCAATTCAGTTCACATGGCAACAGATGGAATGTGTCAACGCTTCCTAATTCCTGTCTAGAACTGAAGCATTCATCACAGGAATCAAACACCAGTCCATTAGGAATTGAATTGGGCACCCCTGTTGTACTCCTTTATTGATTTTGGTACCACTTTAGAGAAAAATATGTATTTAGTTGGCCAAAATGAGAATGCAGAATGATAGGACACCATGACCTATTGGTTAGAGAAGCAGCTTTAGGACCAAAAGGTTGTCAGTTTGATTCCCTGGACCAGCAGGAATGGCTGAAGTGTCCTTGAGCAAGGCACCTAACCCCAGGCTGCTCCCTAGGCTGCTCTGGGTATGTTGTACATCGCTCTAGATGAGAATATCTGCTAAATGCTTGTAATGTAATGATGGGAGAGCTCTGACCAAGTATGGGAAAAGGCAATGGCACGGATTCCTGCTGGACTTGAAAGAGTTAAGTCTATAGCTATACTTAGCCATATTCTGCAATCCTGCCCATATGGAGACAGATGGAATGTGTAAAGCCTTCCTCGTTCCTGCCTAGAACTGAAACGTTCACCACGGGAGCCATGACCTGCCAGAGTAAAGATCAATCAATAGCACTTCATGCTAGATGGCTTCAAGCAGCTGGTATTTGCCAGGCTACTTCTGCCCAGTCTTGAACATCACTCACGTCCTGTCAGTCAAACCTCAGCACTGTTACTCACTGTCATGCCAGACACCTGCTCATGGAACACTAAGTCTTGTCCTCTGTGAAGAGAAGTAATGCTTGCAAGCGCACATCCTGCAGTGTTTTTTAACTTCAGACATTCAATTTGAAGTCGAGAGCATTTTGGATGATGGACTACAATTCGTGACACCAAACGTCATTAATGGACTGCACATTTGGATGGCGCTAAATGCGGTTAAGTGCATCATTTTTCTCTGACCAAAATGTCAAATTAGACTATATATAAGGCAGTCAGCTTTCTCCTCCCTGCTCCTAGTGGTGGATACTGTCATTATGGGAGCCATGTCCCCTGAGGGTGAAAAATATTTAAAGCACTGAAACAGGGCTTATGCTAAGTCCACGACTTGACATGGTTGCTCCATCTACCTGTCTGACATTTCAAATAATGGTCCTGGGAATCTGGCTCTCTCTGATACACTGACATATGTATCTCTCTTTGCAAATGTTTGCTTTAATGTGTGGCCAAAAGTCAGGGAGGGCTGGAAATGTGTGCATCAGACTAACTTCTTCCAATGCCCATCTACATATCCAACGGACTATCATAACACTGCCCTTTTCACCGCTGCGAGAGATCTAAATCTTTCTGATGCGCTGAGACGTAACCATGTCAGAATGTTCACTCAACACACAGTCTGGCAGCACAGATCTCGCCCATACGGTATGATTTTTGACAAATCTTTACAGTCTCAAGTGCCTTGTCTGACATGAGATATTATTATGAAATGGGTGATGCTTGAAAGAAGAAGTGATCCTTTCAGAAATCTCTTACCTGTGTCTGAAATCTTTATTTCTGTATCGTTTGATAAGAACAGCAGGAAAAAAGAAGGAAGATAACCAAAGCATTAGCAGAGGTTAGGATTAGCGAGTTAGAAGTGTGTTAGTATTCAGCTCATGCAGGAAAGATATCAAAAAATACAAAACGAATATGATAATTGATTTATCATATTACCATTTCCAAAAGCAGAATAAGATACAAACATTTAACCCCTTAAACTCCCAGGATACATCAGAGGCTCCACAATTACAGCATTAGTTTGACTGTATTTAATAAACAGTTCATAAGAGTCACAGTATTATGTACTTTAAGATGAATGACGAGAATAAGCTAGGATTTTAAGGGGTTAACATTGCAGAATGGACACAGTGAGAGAGATTACACAGCTATAAGGTATAGTTACACCACTATCTATATATAAATAGCTTCATGTCTTGCTCCATCATCGGGTTCAACCATTTCAAATGCTCGCTGCACACGGGTCCATCCCATTTAACTCTAAGTAAAGCCCAGATTTTAAGTGCTGCTGATAACCGCTATCTTTCAGGAAGCTTATCTAATAAGTCTCAAAAATAATCAATAACTGTGTATGTGAGAAGGAGTATGTACTGTAGTGGACATGATGTACCTAAGCTCCAGAACGCTGGTGACATTCCCAGTGGTGAAGATTCGACGAACATAGTTGAAGTCACCCACAAATAAACTGCCGTCTGAACCGCAAGCCAAAGCTACTGGAGCTAGAAGCTTATTTCCATCAGCCAGACCATTACAGCTGGGACAGGAGATGCTGCGCCGCCGTCCGTTACCCATGATGCTCCCGATGACCGGGGGCTGCTGGGAAATGAATACATTCTCTCCATTGCCTTTGTGCAGGATGCCTGTCGGAGATGACAGAAGATGTTAAGCTGGTTATTACATCAATGATGATAAAACACATAAATGTGAATTAAGCATTGGACAGGAGATGCTGCATCGCCGCCCGTTACCCCCTTCCCATCTTCCCCATATCTTATTCTTTTTATATTTGTATATGTAAATACTTAATTTATTTTAATTTATCTAGAAGTTTTTCTCTATTTCTTTTCTCTGTTTATCTGTAATGATGCTGCTGGAATCTTAATTTCCCTGAGGGAACCCTCCCAAAGGGGTCAATAAAGTTTAATCTAATCTAATCTAAACAAACAATGAGAGCCACCAATCAACTCTCAGCTGACTACTTCCGCACTTATAGCAGTGACGCCTGTGATTGGTTTAGCTGAGTGAAGGATTGTGGGTAATGTAGTACACACGGCACTTCCGGGATCAAATCTGCAGGAGAGATGACGCTGGAACGGGACTCATCTGCCAGTTTTGTTTGAGCGGAAAACAAACCATATCGTAGTTTATAGCGATACAACAACAATATTATTATTATTGTAAGCTTTTCTGCGTTTAAAAAAAAAAAAAGAGCGGCAGTTCGAATTCCAGAACGGAAGTTTTGCTTCCGGGTTGCGGTGGGCGGGACCGGGGGCGCTGGAGTGTCGGGCTGTGGACTCGGTGCTGCTGGGTTTTGTGTCGCTGCGTGTTGTTTCCGCCGTGTCCCCGGGTGGGTCGGAGTGTTGGCGGTGAAGCTCGCGGAGAAGCCCGCTGACTCCGCGCTGCTGCGGGCCTCAGGATGGAGGTGACGGAGATCCGGCTGCCGGCGGGAGCGCGCGCTGTGCGGCTGCGGGAGTGGAAGGTGGAGCCCGGGGCGCTGGTCAAGGTGGACTCGGTGGTCGCGCTGTGTGTGGCGGTTCCCACCGACTCCGAGTCCGGCTCGGAGCAGCCCAAGAGGCGCTTACTGGAGAAGAAGGTGAAGTCTGACCGCGCCGGGGTGGTGAGGGAGCTGTGCTCTCAGCTCGGAGAGGTCATATCTCCCGGGTAAGCGCCAAAACACTCACAGGGGCCATTGTTCCCTCCGCTGCAGGGCTGCTCTTCTCCCTCAGACCTCCACTCAGGGGGAACTACCCCACTCTGGGGGAGATCACAGGAAGCCGCCGGGTTACGTCACTGCCTTCATTTACATATTCAGCTCTATTCGGACGGGATGAGGTGATCTGGGGTCGTTTCTCATGCCCCTTTTCCACCAAATCAGGGCCAGCGCTTAGTTTGGAACCGGGTTTTCTGTTTCCACTGACAAAGAACTGGCTCTGGGGCCAGAAAAACCGGGTCCAGGGTAGCACCAGCTCTTTGCTGGGCCAAAGGAAAGAACCGCTTACGTCAGTGGGGGGGGCGGAGTTGTTAAGACCAACAACAATCGCAAGACCGCGAAAGGTCGCCATTTTTAAGCGATGAGGAGCAGCAGCAGCACAAACCCGAAGTCATCCATTATTGTTGTTGTTGCTGCTGCTTCTTCTCCGTGTTGTTGTTGCTTCGATATTCACGCCAAGGTTTATGCAAACGCAGCGACGTAACTGACGTATACAGCAACGTAATGACGTGGCTCCCCTTAGCACCACGAGCTATGGAAAAGCAAACTTGGTGAGATCAGGCGCTGATGTTGCATAAGAAAAAGAAGGAGGCGGCCTGGGGTGCAGTCAGCATTCCAGGTCATTCCAAAGGGGTTGCGATGAAGGATCCGTGTAGGACACTAGAGTTCTTCCGGTCCAAACTTGGCAGGTTGGATCTTCATGGGCCATGCTTTGTGTACATAGATATGGTCATGCTGGAAAAGGTTTGGGTCTCTCAGTTCCGGTGAAGGGATGTTGTAGTGCAACAGCATGTGGACAGCTGTGTGATATGACTTTAGGGAAGACTCTCATACGAGTGTCTACATTTAATGCAGTGTTGCTGTGGCCATTATCACGTGCAGTCTGAACACACCTACAGTGCTCCTTCATACATGAGGGTTGGTGGAAAGACTCAGCGAGCCAAAGTTTGCTTTCTACACAAAACCATTGATTTCCGATACACCTCCTTCCAACAGTAGCTCTTTGAATAAACTTTGGACTGGTTTAATCCTGGATTGGCGAGATCTACTGAATGGGGCTTTTGTTCTGTCGTGTTTACTCAACGTAATGGAAGCATCAGCTTCTCAAACTCAAAATGCAAACAGTTTTGGCGTGTTTGACGAGCTATGTGCTCGTGCTGCATCCTGCTTCCATTATTAAAATCAGCACTCCGTATAAGTAAGTCTCTATTCGGAGTTGCACTTGAATGGCACGGGTTAGTCAAGAGACCTGTCCAGGATGGTTCCTCGGTCCAAAGAAACATCCAGTTTTATAGCAACAGTGTTGAATATCACCTCATCTATTTATAATATGCATCAAGAGGAAACATCATGTCTGATGCCCAACAGTATACCATAAGACAAGACCGTGCTTCTGTACGCACCAATACGTAAAATTCCAACAGTATAAAACGAATACTTGGCTATATGGGTGACTAATCCCACTCTTTTAGTAACGCTACTCAAATAAACCAGGTTTAATAATCCCTAGCTAGCTTGAACAGGAAGTCGTCGTTATTGTCGTGATGAGAGGTATACGACCCTTAACCTGGATTCCCATAAAAAGTTTAACTTGTAGCAACAGCTAATCCACAGGGATTAGCAATCAGCACTTTTGGAAGGAGTCTCCAGTGTCTGCTGTAAATGGACATCTGGAACTAACGAGTTTCTCGGACACGGACGAAATTTTACTCGCCACAGATTGCTGTGGTTTAAAAGGAATAAAAGCCTTCATGATGTACCGTGTTTGGAAAATAATAATAAGCTTCGGTATGGTAACAGCATCCCACCACCCAGCAACTGATAGTTTTCCTATTGCAGCATGAGCCCTGGTGTGTTAGTCCTTGCTTATTTAACACGTACTAATGGTCATGCTCTGAAATACCATTGGTATTAATAGCTCTGCCAGGGTTGTTGGAGGTGGTCATGTTTTCGCCTCCGTTTGTTTGTCTGCTCCCAACGTAACTCAAAAAGTAGTGAACAGATTTTGATGAAATTTCAAGGAAAAGTGAGCCGTGGACCAAGGAACAGTCTGTTAGATTTTGTTGTAAATCTGAATGTAGCTTGGCGAAGGTTTGCGCTCTACCGAGTGTCCTAGTTAATATGGAAAACGCCATCAATACTGTAATTGTAGCGCATGTATGATTTCAAATTTGCTGTAAAGAATTTTAATGGGACTTTTTTTTAATCCCTCACTGGCCGAAAGGCCCGAAGGGGGATTATGTCATGGCGATATCCGTCCGTCCGTCTGTCTGTCTGTCCCAGGAAGGGTACACCTTCTGAAATCAACTCCTTTCACAATTTTTGGACGAATTTCTCGAAGCTCAGCAAAAGGCCTTGTTATATGATGGTAATGCACATATTGCAATTTTAATTTCGTTTGTGAAAATTTGACCAGTTTTGACCCTCGATTAAATAACTTGTACTTGGACAATTTCATGAGGGTGTACATTCTTCTGAAATCAACTCCTCTCACAATTTGTAGAGGAATTTCACCAAACTTGGCAAAAGGCTTTGTTATATGACAGTTATACGCATATTGAAATTTTGTTTAATTTGGGCAACTTTTACCAGAGTTATGCCCTTGATTATTAACAAATTTGTACTTTGGCTATTTCATCAAGGTGTGCTTGCTTTCTGAAATCAACTTCCCTCACGATTTTTAGCCCCCGCTGACTGAAATGCCTGAAGGGGGATTGTGTCATGGCGATGTCCATCCGTCCCAGGAAGGATGCTCACCTTCTGAAATCAAATCCTGTCTCAGTTTTTGGAGGAATTTCACGAAACTTGACAGAATTCTTTGTTATATGTCGGTAATACGCATATTGCAATTTCGTTCAATACAATCACATTTTACCAGAGTGATTGCATAGTTGCCAGTGGGGGATATTGTGTTCTCAGAGCGCTCTTATTGAATTTTGTGGTCTTTTACAAGCTTTATCAGTCCATAATTCCTCTCTTAGATGTCTAACCGATACTATGTTGCTGTCATTTAGAAATGCAGCATTTGCACCCAAAGTCTTCATTTTTATTACCCCAGAGTTAAAAGCTCTTTTGATTACACACACTAAAAAATTGGGAAGCCCTTTCCACTTTTCATCAGACTCATTTATGTACTGGGAAGAAAAAGCAGAGTCTGCTCAGCTAGGATGTCCAGTGCCTGCAAGGACTCGAGTATGAGAGCTGACTAACACGAAGAATGGCATTGAGGCTTTTAGGCCTCTGCTGATTGAGCGCATGTCCCAGTGCTGTTGTGTCTGTGCTATAAAGCCATTTGTTTCTCCCCTACTGCCAAACTAACAGTTCATGCCGAATCTGCTTTTAGCCCGGGCGCTGACGCTCTCCATTTCCTCCTTTTCTTCCTTATAGTGAAGGTGACTCAGATTCCTGCACTGAAGTGGAGGACCGAGTTGATGGTGTGAAGTCGTGGCTCTCAAAAAACAAAGGCTCGGCCAAGAACCTGTCAGATGACAGCAACCTGAAGAGCTCAAGGTCAGTAGTTAGAGTCTACCTTTCCCCTCTGGTTGCTTATTGAATGGTTCGGTCCAAACAAAGTACGCCATGCACATAAAGTGGGTTAGGAAAGTGCATTTGCTTGCTTGAAGGGAACTTATTCTTACCCACTCACTTAATCTCCTCATTGCCACAAGGTTTGATGACAGAGGCTTCTTTAGAAGAAGCGGCCTGCCTGGCAGATTTATCGACACGCCTCTTGGCCAGCTGGCATGCCTACACCTGCTCCCCTCTTCCAGAGATTAATAGATTGAGCCTGCTGGCTGACAGCTTCGATTGCCCTGCATTTGTCTCTTTTCCAGAAGATTTAAGCCTTCCTCTTGAGCCCCTCACAACTTTTAAAAAACTTTGGAGCTTTAAATTCCTTTTCATCATGTTCCCCATTGTGCATTTGCCCTAGGCATGGGTTTTGAGGCAGCATTTCTCAACTTCTGGTTAACTTTTAGTAGCACAAACAATCATGTAAAGACAATCGGACCGCGATATTGCAAAATTACACAAGTGATATTTGTGTGCACTGTACCTTTTATACTTTTTTCAAATAAAGAACTTAAGAACGTATGGTTGATAATCGAATTTGAATAACAACTAATTATGTTTGGGTTCTGTTTGGATTGCTTTCTAAAGCGTCGGCGCTTCCTGTAAGCCAAATCCCCACTTTTTTCACCTTTTACATTACTGTTCTGTCCTGTCTTCTGACATTTCTATCAGATAAAACCATGATTTAAAGGAGGAATCGTTCCACATACATATTTGAATATATGATTCCTTACTGTGGTAGAGGAATGGAGTTACCATTCACGGTGTTTCTCTAGAAAATGAGCTAGTGGTCAATTAGCAGCTGTGTATTTGTTTTCAAGCAGTGAGAGAGACAAAGGTTCACCAAAACATAACTGTAACTGCACTTTAAATGCTGTGTGGAAATCTCTTTCTTAATGCCACATGTTTTTTTTTTCTTCATTTCGTAACTCATTGTTCATTTCTATGTCTATCCTCCTTTCCATTTCTTTGTTTGCTGTATTGGCCTCCTCCCCTTCAACTGCCCCCTTCATCTAGATATGCTGCAAACAGTGATGCCAAAGAGGGGAAGGAATGGCAAGAGAATGGCAAAGAAGGTAAAGGTTTAGACCAGAGTAGGCCCGTGTCTGTGATGAGTTCACTCAGTTATAGGAAACGGTCCAACCTTAAAGATTCCGTTGCTGGCAAAGGAGATGAGGGCTCACTCTTGAGCACCCTCAAGGAGCAGGATGACTCTCAGGAACTCTCATCCTTCCGCAAAAGCAAAGCCATGCAGCCTGATGCCAGGGATTCGTACTCTGTGAATTCCTGGTTGAACGATGATCTGGATGATGGCGGCTCAGTTATCTCAGAGGCTTACTCAGCAGCCAGCAGGGCCAGGAAGGGCATGGACAGCCGCTGGTCAGAGTTGGACAACAAATCGGTTGTGTCGTCCATGGGCCCAAGCCGAGCCTCTTGGTTGGATGATGATGTCAGATCCAGTGTGAGTACTGCAAGCATGCTGAGTCGTCGCCGCAGTATGTCTCGGCTCGACGAGCGCCAGAGCGAGCGAGGCTCAGCAGTTAGCCCATCCCTGAGCTGTAGAAGTCCAGGAAGTGTGAGCCGGAGAAGCCCTGGCAGTGTGAGCCGTGCTGATTCCCGTATATCCTTGGCTCGTAGCTGCCGCCTGAGCGAGTTTGATATGGACGATGATGCCATGAGTGTGGCTTACACCGAATTGCACTCCAACTCTTACAGTCCCCACCACTCCTCCAGTGGCCGCAGCATGTCCGTGCCCCCACGAGCAAGAACCACCGACGCCGATCTGCCTGATGCCTCCGACCTCAAGCCTGTCAGCCACCGCAATTACCTTGACCCAGATTTGGAAGCAGCAATCAATGAGGTACTGAACTTCAAGCCCATCAAGTTCAAGCGAAGCAGCTTGGAAGACTCTGAGGCTGAGACTGGCAAGCTAAGCAAGCATGGCGAGGAGGAGGATGATGAGGTGAAGAGTATGAGGTCTGGCAGGGACAACAGCCGCAGCTCCTCCAGCTTGAGGCGCTCTGCTTCAGCTGTGGACTTCAGCCGCTCCAGCAGCAGCCTGAGCACCCGAAGCAGGAAGAAGAGCAAGAGCAGGAAAAGGAGAAGCCACAGCTCCGATTCCTCGGAGAACGAGCGTCGAAGGAGGAGGTCCAAGAAGAAGGGCAAAAAAAAGAAGTCGAAGAAGGAGTCATCCTCCTCTTCCTCCTCTGAATCTCAGTCTAGCTCAGAGTCGGATTCCAGCTCGGGAGCCTCCACTGTCTCATACAGAAGTGCTAGCAGCATCAAGAGGGCTCCTGGTAGGCAGGCATCAGCTTCTGAAGACGAGAGAGAGCCTGGAGGCTGTTCTGAAGCAGCTCCACCACTCAGCAAGAAAGAGGAGAAGAAGAGGAAGAAGAACGTGGATAGTGTGATGATGAAGTATCTGTACAGGCCAGACAGTGACTGAAGATGGCAGTAGGTGATGCCTGGTTTGGAGTGAAGTGTGCTGTATGCATGATGATAAACTAACCCTGAACATGCGTCTCCAGACCATCTCACCTTTTTAAACGTATCACACAATCTTTTAGCATGAATAATGATGAGCATTTTCTCTTCACATGTATTTTATTCTTATTCATTCTAACACGCTCCTAGTTACTGTACAGGTTTGTTGTATGCATGAATATAACGAAAGGTAACAGAAGTTCTTTTTTTTTTTTTACTCAATTTGTTGAAATGTCCTTGTGATTAATTGCTCCAAACAAAAACAGCCAATGGAGTAACTGAAGTCAATTCAGAGGTAACTATGGATTTCCCCTCTGGTATTTTAATTCCGGTATAATTAAAACAGACCATTGATCTGCACAACTTGCAAGGAATCTTAAAGTACAGCAAAAGTTAATCTAAAGCATAGTGATTTTATTTATTTATTTAAAGTTAAGTTAAATTTTTAGCCGTAATGACACTCAAGGTTTGTGTGTACTGCATACTGCCATGTATTTGCTTCTGAGCTATTATCCTATATGTACAGTTGCAGTCAGAACATTGCATACACAGACAGACATGAATGTTATGGCAATATTGAGCTTTGAGTAACTTTCTTTGGGGGGAAAAATATTTTTGTTGAACAAGTTTCCATTTATTTTGGGTTTTCTGAAATCAAATCAACACAGGGTCAAAATTATACGTACAGGGTCAAGAATGTACATACAGCACACCTCATCTCATCTCATTATCTCTAGCCGCTTTATCCTGTTCTACAGGGTCGCAGGCAAGCTGGAGCCTATCCCAGC
>JAPEKN010000009.1:16172444-16187322 GCA_028877435.1 Cathorops dasycephalus
ATGGAAGTGATTGGAACACCTGATTCCGATAATTTGGATGGGTGAGCAAATACTTTTGGCAATATAGTGTATATTGAGACCAAGATAAGGCCAAGACTTTGATGGGTTGAGTTCAAGTCAACACCAAGACCAGAGTGCATCAAGACCTAGACAAGACCAAGACTTTGACGGGTTGAGATCAAGTCAAGACCATTACCAAAGTGTATTGAGACCAAGACGGGTTGAGACCAAGTCAAGACCAAGGCAAGAGCAAGATTTTGATGTGTTGAGACCAAGTCAAGACCAAGACCAAGGCAGGACGAGATCGAGTCAAGACCAGGACCAGACCAGTGGGTGTGAAGGGGTGAGGGAGAGGTGACTGCTGTTAACAGGAAGAAAATTTTCAAATTAGCAATGAGTCACGTTATTGGTTGCATTTGAAGCAGGAAGTTTTACATCAAATCATAGTAACGATGTTAACAAATAAATCAAGAAGAAGAAAAGGCACAGGCAATTTAGTGAAATCCCCACAGTTGTGGCCTTGACCAGTCTTGAAATAAAATCCTGGGTCCTCTATGTACAAGACTGATACAAGACCAAGTAAAAAATGCTGTCGATTTCAAGATGGGATCAAGACCAGTCTTGAGTCCTACAACAGTCGTGAGGGCTAACATCTAAAATAGATCAATAGTTCAACATTGATTAGTGTGTTATATTACAAATCTACAGTCTAGGCTGGAAAGAAATCAGCCCCAAACTCACCTATTTCTTCACACCATTCACTATTTTAGTATTTCATGTTACCTGAAACACACTATCTTTTTAATCATAAACTGACGTTAGCATAAATTTTAGCACCTTTAATTAAAGTTGGTCAGGCCCAGATTCACACCTTTTTGTTTTTGTAAAATCTGGTCTTTATAGTCTGTCATGTCCTCCTGTATTCCATACCAATATTTTCGATTTTCGTCTTTCTTTAAGAGCCCCCTTCACCTCCTGACGTGAACACTGATGTCATGCTTCGAGGCCTGGAGAGTTCCCCGATGTTCTCTAGCTACAGCGACAGTCCCACTCCTCCCAGCAGCGTTCCAGAAACTTCCCTCAGCGAAATTCCAGGGAGTCCCCTGGAAACTCTGGAATTCATTACAGATCCTTTCGCTGATGTTCCTCTGAAGGGCTCTCGCAGTGCTGGAACTCTACTGGACATCTTTGAGGCACTTTCTCCTGACACTTGTATGCCGACGCTGCAGGAGTTCCTTAACGACCCAAACCTCCTTGATGGTATGAATGTTAACCTTTGATCACCTGATCAGATTATTCTCTCAGTAGAAAAAAGCCTGTGCACTTTCTAATAGGGTTTACTTTCTAATTTTACGCTGTGTTTCTGGGACGTGACGCTACGCTACGGATCGGCTGCTGGGGGGAAAATCAGAGAATATCTATTACGATGTACATCAGCATTTTTTTTTTCTTTGCACCAGACAGTGCAGCTCAGATTAATCTGTGATCTTCAACAGTGTAGTGTCTGTCTCTCTCTTTTCTAATCTCTGTTTATGAGGCAACATCACCATTTTATCAATTCATACGCAATGTATTCGTTTAGTCCAGTATTAGTTTTGATATCCGTAAACTGCGTAATCATGCGGTGCTGTAAAACCTATTGCGCCAAGGATGAAGGGACGGGGAGGTGGATGGTGCACTCGTGAACCACAGCTGGAGGTGTTGTGGGAAGTTGCTGATGATCAGATCGCCTCTCGACTCTGTGTTTGAGGCTATCGCACTCAACTTGGTCTACGGTAACCCTGTAGATAAAAGCATACACAGTCATGTCGTGTACACTCGAGCAATGTGGTTTTGGATTTGTTCGAGGTAATGTCATTTAACCCAAATCAAAACTCGCCCAAAAATTTGTGCATTGGTCCAGAGAGACACCTTTTCCTTCAAGTATTTCTGATGTATGGACGTTATCCACTCCAGAACCTCCCTTTCCCTCTCTTTTATTACATTTAATTCGCTTTTAAAATCCTTCCTGTGCCACAAGGCACATTGGGCGGCGCCAATCCCCACTTCTATACGCAGTTGCTACATGTCACAATCCACCTTGCTTTTCTTTACCTACAAGTTATGACATTGAAAAAATCCCCAAAGCTGTAATTCATGAGGTTTCCGTGTACAATCTGTCGGCCTCCGTTTGATCACAAAACAGTAAAGGTTTCCCGAATCAACATGTCAGCAGCTTCAAATCAATCAGTATCGGTGCCCCGATTTTCTGAATTGAGCCAAAAAGTTCATCTACTCCGCCGGCGCCGCTGTGATTGCATTCCTGTGCACTGATTGGCCAAAGCTTGAAACGGTATTCGTGAACCTCGCGCGCCATGCTGTCTTGTTTTACCTACAGACTTTGTGTCCAGCTTGTTTAATTTCCGTTCCTTCCATACCATGACATGGTGTGTTGTTGTGAGCCTTTAGTCCTGTTTTCGTTCACATTTAAAACATTGGCGTGTGGTTTCTTGCAGACGAATTCAACATCACTCACCATGAATTCAACCAATCAGCATGCAGCAATGTATCGTGCGATTTCCAAAATGGCAGTGCCGGCAGAGTTTTATTCTTCGTTGGGGGGGGAATCAACCATTTGGATCAACTTGAATTGAACATGCTGGGCCGAGTAATCTTTATTGATTCATGATCAAAATAAGGTTGGTAGACTGGCCGTGGCGCTAGCGGTTTACAAAATACTTGACTTCTAACACGGGAACCCCCAGCTTTGGCATTTTTCTGTGTCATAACTTGTAGGAAAAGAAGATCGAGGAGGATTGTGTATTGTGGCATGTAGCGACTGTGCAAACTTCTGATGAAAATAACAAACCTCGAGCAAACAGTGTAAACAGCAAAAACCTTCTCACTAACCGTACCCAATGCATTAAATGTACATTTCTGTATGTTTTTAAGCAAAAAAAAAAATACACGTAATATAAGAAATTAAGCTAAAAGAAACGATTTAGATTTAAAGATGTTTCCCTTTGAAACACGCTGATGGAATGTCTGGCAGTCTAAATTTCAACTGCATCTGATGACGTCACAATGGACTTTACAGCTGACCAATCAGCAGCTTCGCTTCACACTAGCAGATGCAGTGGAGGTGTACACCGTAGGGCCTCTTTCGTCTCCGTCTTCGCCTCCTTATTTTCTTCTTTTCTCGGTTTCTTTGTTTTCTTTTCCCCACTGCGCCCAAACATCCCCCTCTGCTCATTCTCTCTCTCTGATTTTCCCTCCTCTCTTTACCAGTTTCTTTGTTGCTCACCTTATTTTGTCATTACATTATTCTCTCTCTCTCTCTCTCTCTCTCTCTCTGTCTCGTCTTTTATCCCATCTTGTTCAGTTCATTGCAATCACTCTGGATTTCCTTCAGGAAATGCAAATGCATCGTAATCTTCTAAAGGTAGCCCTTGTTTCCTACTGTTCCTCTTGCAGCGTCTACACGAGAGTACGGTGTCACTGGCGTCCTGTGCCGCTCTGGGTTGCTTCCTGAACACGACAGGCCCTGAGTGACAAGAAGCAGACATGTTCCCCTGAATCCCCTTGGCCCTCGCTCACTGTAGCCGTGCCCTACTGACGCCACTCACAACACAGGAGCCTTACACACATTAAAGCGTCAGCCATGCCAGGTCTTTTCCCATGGTTAGATTGCATTACACCTTGGAGAGAGAAGAACGAAAGAAATGAACGAAAGAAAGGAGGAGGGGGAAGAAAAGCTCCAACTTCTAATGCCACTCCTGCTGCACCGAGGCCATAATGGTGGTCATTAAGTGAAAAACGATAACTCAAGCAGATAAAACATTTTTAAGGCCATAGGATACACTCCCCTGGCATTTTTCAAAGATTCTCGTATGAAGTAGCTGAACAATAGATGAAAAGATATGAAATATAAACATTTCAAAAGATGAATATGCATGATGAATTTCGATATTTGATGGATTAGGTCCTCAAACGTTAAAAACGGAAACATATACAGTATCGAGTCTCCTCTAATGCGAGTGTTTATATACTTTAAGACACAATGAACACTGATACAAGATGTTCCTTTCAAACCCCAACTCCGAATACCACAAATTCCTCACGTCAAACTTCAAAGCCAAATAGTTTCTAGCAATTCGAGAGAGCGCAAGCCAGCCGGATGGGAAACACTTAGTTGTGACGGAGAAGGTAGAAGTGAGTCCTTTACATCCTGATCAGGGATCTGAGATAATGGATGGTCTCTCAGATCCGGTACCGCTGAAGAAGCTGCCAAAATATACACGCTAATGATTCTCCGTGTTTTATATAGCAATGTACGACTTCAACATTCATAATTTATTGATATCATTAGGACCATGCACGAGTCATTATGGAATGGTCCAAGTGTCCAGCTCGGCCAATATAAAACAAAGACCAAATTGTGTTCAAAGAGTGTCTAGGTCAGTGTTATGTTACTTAAGTGGTTTTCTTCTTTTTTTTTTTAGTCTAAATAAATTTTAACTCCAACAATAAGACTCAATATAAGTTGCTTTGGGGTTACTGGAAAATGAAAAATGAGGACAAAACCCATAATAACTCCTGCTATTGTGCCAGTTAGTCTAATAGTGAAATAATAGCCACAATTCAAAAGATCTGGATGCTTTAGTGTTTCTCCCTTCAGTTTAATACCGACTGGTTATGTGGTGTGATGTCTCCTGGTTGGTTGTATAGTGGGAAGATGATTAGCAGCTTGGAGTTTAGTGTAGAGCTGAGTGTTCACTAAAGAGATTCCTGACTTCTGCGGCACAAAGGCCCAATGGAAACTCCATTCATAGGCTGTGTGCAAACAAACTGCAGCAGCAGCAAGGTTTACACACAGGATGTGGTGCTACAGGAATAAGAAACAGTGAACTGATGACGTGTCAGATATACGAGTCAGATAGAGGAAGTCGTCTGGCTGGGACTCCCTCCCTGCCTCCTCTCCGAGGTTCTCCTGTCCTCTGAACACAGATTACTGCTCACGTGTTCTGCCTGTTTTATGTCATCTGTTTAGTAAATCCAGAAGCATCCTGATTTCACTCATCCGAAGCAGGGAACAGGAATTGCGTGTCTTTGGCACACCAAAACATCTGCTGCGAAACATTTCCCATTGCTCTTGAAAGGTGTCAAAGCCAAAAATACATTGGCATGTAGGACATAAAAGCCTAATATATTTATACACTGAGAGAAAATACGTATTACTGAATTACAACTTGGCCAAGATGTACTAAGCTCTCACACCAGTGGTAGTATTTGGGTGGTCTACTGCCCTGGGCCTCTCACCCACACAAATCACAGGCTAATTGTTGTAATTCTACACACGGTGATGGTTTTAACCCATGCAGCACGAGAGTCAGTGCCACTAAACTGGCTTACAGGTGATAACAGAAAGTGACCTGGGTGTCAAACTACCTGAAAATGCCATACATCAGCAGTTCTACCAACCCTCCTGAGGAGCTCTGAACAAAGTCATTAGCTTTGTCTGTTGATGAAAGAAGGGTAAAGGAGAAGGTTAGTTGTACGCTTGAGAAAGCAGAACAGCTAGGTGGAAGTCCTGTTGACAGCTGCTGAGAGCTCCTGTTAACCTTGAGTATCATGGGATCATCACGCTTTTGCACATGTCTCCCTTCAAAAGGTCTGATCTAATCTCTTTTTACAGTTCCTGAGGCTGGAATACACCCCGGATGGGATGCCAGTCCATTGCAGGGGAGCATACACATACATCCACACACCTATTCACAGCTAGAAGCAGTTTAGCATAGCCATTTCACCTACAGGCATGTTTTTGAACAGTGGCAGAATGATCCAGATACAGATAAAATGGAAAGGATGTAGAAAAAAACAAACAAACGTGGCAGAACAACAGTTTATGGATCCGGCTAATCAACTCTGGCATGAAATTCCCAGAACTGAACCAGTAACGATGCCAGTGCTTCCTCCTCAACTTCAACAAGCAGCTTCCACAGATTAGCCAGACCATCCTAAAATGGGACAAATTTTTGCTCAGCTATGTTGATTATTATGTATTCTTTGGCTGTCAAAAGGCTATATTTAACTGTTCCCATAAAGGCTGTAAGTTTTGGGAATGGCCTGGCCTTGGTGGGTGTATGTGGACAGCGGAAGTTTCTGTTCTCCTCAGACAGCTCAGTGTGTTTAAGGGCAGCTCTGGTCACAGTTGTCACACAGACCGGGATAAGAATAGGATGTGTTACGTTCTTAATGCAAACACGGCCATTCCCACGTTACGCAGACTGGTGTCACTTGTTGCGTTTTTCTTGTCTACTAATGAAAACCCCTCCCCTTTCAGAACTTCCCTGAAGACTAAAAAAAAGAAAAGAAAAACAGCCCACCAAAGCTCCCCCAGTTCACTCATCTCCCAGGCATATGTGCATTCCTTGTTTATCTTCAATTATAAATAACTTTGGGAAGATGAGGATCAATACTTTCCCTGTGACCAAATAAAGAGTGGGAGCGTGTTACGACCGAACATTTTAACGATTCTCATCTTTGTGACTTTTCTCTATGTGCTGTTCCCATGGCCCTTCGGAGAGTGTATTGTGATAACTGCACCACAATCAGTATAGGCTCAAGCAGTTGAGAAGGAAAGCATGTGAGAGAGGCAGAGGCTTCGCTCTGCACAACACGCAGACTGCTTTGGCTGTGCATAATGGCCAACACGTATCTGACAGCAGAGACATGAGGTTACCGCTCCGAGTGCTTGCCTTGGCCTGATTTCACGTTCACATTTCCTCTGGTTTTCTCTCAAAGATGCAAAGCGCTTTTTATTACAATATGAGCTATAATTATGACAGGATTGGAAACTGTAATTGGATTGTGCAGGAAAAAAAGTTGTCAAAATATAATTACAACTAAAATATGGAGAGAAAACACTCGAGAGCCAGCACTATAATACCATCTGGTTTTTGTACCCAAAATAGGAAAGAACAACATGAAAACCATTACTTTATGTCAAGAGGTTTAGATTGGTGGAAAATTATGCGGAGTAGTGATCCTCATGACCCAACATGAAGAAAAGAACATTTTCTCTTCTTATGGACCGAGTCAGAAACTGAATCTCCTTCTGATGCTCAAGGAAGAGAATACAAATACGCAGTGAAAGAAAATGAAAACCATTTCAGCACAGTATAGAGGACTCCCATAACATTTCCCCCCGATCTGTGGTGATCCCCACCCTTCTGTTTGTATTCTACCACCCTATTAAAATTCACCCCACATACAAACCAAACCCCAGCATGCTGTAGAGTTCTTGTTTGAAGTGGCAAAACACACATGAGTAATCCACAGACAAATAACCTTATGTCCAACACGTCTTACAATGACGGTATCCGCAAGGATGACGAGCCGCTCTGGCTACAAGCCTTTCAATTGTCAGTGCATTACATAACATTCACTCTCAGCACACTGCAGTTCAGCTTCGTCTGGTTACTAGACACCACAAAATAAAACTAATGTTCTGATTTTCAAAACACACATATGGTCACCAGGCAAAAAAAAAAAGGGACGTGGTTCAAGGCAAAAACCACGATAACTAATTACAAAGCACGCACTATACCTGACACTGGCAAAGAGTGTAGCTTGGCACTTGTGTTTTCCATTATGACCTGTTAGTGTGACAAAGAGCATGAATGTGAGGAAAATGCATGCGAGAGGAAGATGCATGTGTCTAAGAAAGAGCAAGCGGGAGAGACCATTTAAGAGTGTGTGTTGTGACAATGTTTTTCCACGAGAGCAGCAATGACAGCAGGCTCCTTTGTTTAGGCAGTGTGAGTGTGAGCAGAACTGATGTCTGTCTCTTTGCAGGCTCTGATTTGTCTCAACCGTGTACCAAAACAGCTACTTTGTAAATCTCATCCTTGTCTCTTTCGCATGTTGTTACTGGAAAGATCTTTTTTCCGCTCATCCTCAAACTCTTTCCTTCTTGTTCCATTTTATGCTCACGTGATTCGGTGAAGAACAGGACACAGGGAAAGGAAGGCGCACAAAACGGACAGACGAAGAGAGATGAAGAGCGTGAAACAGAGGAAGCAAGGCAAGTCAGAGAGAGAGAGAGAATGTGTGTGTGTGAGAGAGAGAGAGAGAGAGAGATGTTTAGGCCATTGGTTGGGGCTCTGACATTAAGCAGTGCAGCGTGCGGAGCACGGCCCAGCGGCCCCTCTAATCTGGTCTGATTTATGGAGCGCTCTTCCTCTTTTGGGGAGGGCCTCCAAGCCTGGAGACAGCCTGGCGTCCTCCCCACAGCCCAGCACCAGCCCAGGACACATTGCTCAGATCAGCTACACACACACACATATATATATATTACACGTTATCCCCCTGCCCTCCAGCACTACACCAGAGAAAGCACTGCATCACTGACACATCCATACACTCATGCACAAACACACACAGACAGTGAGTGTGGAATATATGCAGTTTGTTTCACATAATTATACACAGATGACAGTGGCATGTACTGTATGAAGCCCTTTACCACGAAAACAACACACTTTAAGAGTAACCAAACCTCTGTAATCCATATCATAGAGGAGAACTGGATACCAAAGATACTTTTTCCACACGCATTCTCACCGTGTTAATAATTGTCACTCCCACATGGGAGAGGGCAGAGGATACACAAATTGGCCGCTGACAGCTGGCTCTGGCCATCCTTCTTGAGGAGACTGTGAAATGTAGCTTGATGAATGTGAGAAGGGTGTGCTATCTGCTTGGTTTTCTGCTGGCTTTGACACTTGCTGATACAGCATGGCTCATTCTTCGCCATTCATCAGAAGATACACAGACATCTTAATACACTCAGCGTCATTCGCATGCTCTGGAGTCCAGCTCTCTAAGCCTCATCTGGCACGAACACAATCCAAGTCTGTTACATAGCAGAAATACACAATACACCTCAATACTTTTGTACATAATATCATTGAACACTAATTAGGTTAAGCTACACCAATACTTCATAGCTTCAGTGTAAGTCTGTCGATAAATCTCGACTCATTAATACAGACAATAACATGCAATACACTTTCCATAAGCTGCCATGCTGTCAGTCCCCTAGTGTATCTTGGAACCACAGCAGCTTCACACCGGCAGTTCTACATTAACACTAGTCTATTGGGTTTGCTCTAACGACGTCTGGAGCCATCAATCTCCATTAGGCTTGCGTGTCCAAGCCTTGGCAGCCATTAGCTCCGTGGACCCGTCTAAACACATACATGCAGGCTGGCCTCACACCCATCGATCCTCCACACACCTTTTTACTGGAAGCTCGGCAGCGGCCTGAGCCGCCCTGAGTCAATAGCACTTATGCCAGGCCTCCGCACTTGTGGCCAAGCACTCACTTTATTTGGGAGCATGTGGGTGCATTAGTGCCTGCACTTGTTTGGATTAACGGCTTGGAGCTCCTGCAGAAGCTCCTCTCTCTCAGGCAGAGGTGAGTGTTGTTATGAGACACCGAAACCGTGGTCTATCTCAGGCCTTGCATAGCATCAGTAGAGAGCGTTTCACCTCTGGATGACATGCGATCACAAGGCGCACCAAACATTTTTAATATTATTCCGAGTTAGTCAGCCATTTCTGGTACGCTGTGATCAGTGTACCTGTAAACCATCTGGTATGACTAACAGAGTGATCAGAGGAAGACAACAAAAAGAGGATAAACGTTGTTCTAACCCTCAGGTTGTCTCTTCTTGCATCTGGTTGTCTGAGCAGACGACAGGGGAGAAATCTCCTGCAGGTGGCTCCTGCTGCGTTTTAATTGTTTTCGGAGGGGGATCAGCGTGTGATTCAACTTTTTAAAATGAAATTGGCGACATAATAAAGCGCAAGTCTGCGAACAGGCAAGGAAGTTCAGACAGAGTTCAGTGCTGAGCTCTGCTCCCCAAAAGCCCTCTCATCCTCCACCTCTGTAGTAGGGGGGCTAAGAAAAATGGATAGCATCTCTGGCAGGGAAGAGTTACTGTGCGAAAATCGCCTGCTTTGCTGTGCTTTCTGGTTCTCAGGGCAGCGCGGGAGTTTTGGGAGAGTGAAAGCATTGAGACTTTGACTTCAGCCAAGGAGCCTAATTTTAACCTGCTGCTGTGTGTAAGGCCCTGCTGGGTCGGTGGGAAGTTGCAGAGAGAGCCTGACCCCTATGGCAGGAAGAGATCCGGCCACTTCTAAGTGTAACTGTGTCTAAGAGTCTCATGGGATGGCAGCCTGGCAGAACATTGAGTCTTTCTTTCCCACCCCTTCATACAGTAATGGCTGTCCTGGACCACATAGCCAGTGGTTCCCAGGCCTGTGCCCTTCTCCAACAAGCCAGAGTGCAGCCTACTGCAGCTTGGTTCGCCTGTTCCCAAGCTCTGACTTGAAGAATCCAGTTCCTGAGTCTCTCATCACCAACAGCATTGGATTATGTGATCAGATGCTGAGTTCTGACAGCTTATGTGTTGGCCTCATTGTTTGAGGTGAGACGGTAAGAGGCTCCGAAATACAGGGTCATCTCCCTCCACCCATGCGCAGCAGCACGCCTGCAGCATCACCCCTTTTACCAAATCAATTTAATGAGGCACCATGTCCGGGGGCCTTTGTTAAGGTGTCTACTGATGTTCACGGTGTCCCCACGTGCTAGTGGTGAGTGTGTGAATATAATTACACAGTATGACACCCTGAGAATGGGGACAAGCGATGATTGCAGTCAGTGTGGCATCAGAGGGTGTTCATGTGAGAAGTGCAGTGAAGACACCTCTAGTACACCGCCTCACTGACTAACCAAGGTGTCACAAGTGCTTTCGTTTCATAAATAATGGCTGCATTCATGGCAGAGGCAGCTCAGCCTCAATGCAGGGGGGTATGGGCATAGATTGTGTGTCCGAGGAGGTGTGTTTCTGGCCAGACAGTGAGAGCCATTGTAGTGAGCTGACCTGCACTGAAGAGACGCAAGAGAGAGAGGGGGGGGAAAAAAAAAGGTCATGCTGAGTTCTATGCTTTTTAATCAAAAGAAGCATCAGAACTGACACACTCTGGCAGCTGGGTGTATGTGTATGTGTATGTGGGGAGTGTGTCACTCTAGGCTTTTCATCACACATCTCTCCAGTGATGGCTTATGATAGGCTGCCACACACAAAAATCCCATCTGGTTGCGGAACGATAAGTGCGCTGTTGAGGTGGCGGTAAGGGTGAGGTGATTCAATTAAGGTGTTAGATCAGCTGTGAGATAACCACTGTGCACTGTGTAGACTGCACACACAATCTTTCTTTACTGTGTATTACCACAATGATGTTTTTTTACCAAAAAATGTTGGACAGTCACAAAATTGTCACCAAAAGAACATTTTGTCCTCACTAGGAGCTAAATACAGTAGTACATGCCCACGAACACATTCAAATGACACTGCATCACAGTAAATGGTGGAATGGTTGTGTAGTATACAGATCCCACATCTGAGTGACTCTAGAATGGCACTGACGGCACCCTGGATGTTCTTTGCCAAGGCCTGGGAGCAGCTGTTGGGGTTTCTCTTAAGTGTAGTGTGTTCCTGTGGCCCTGTTGTTCAAATTCTGAAAGCTTCAAAGCTGCATTGTGAATATAATGGCAGCGTGAAGGAGCCATATGGAGAATCGGCAGACACCAAAACGTAAAACACATGGATGAGGTTACATTTTGAGACAACAGATATACCGACAACAAGGCTTCACAAGTTGGATCTAAAAGTCTAAAGTCCTTCCCGCGCCATGCCCTGGTCTTCCCAGGCAGTCTCCCGTCCCAGTACTAACCAGACCGTTAAGGCGCACTGGGCAGCGCCAATCTCCATAGCCCTCGGCCTCTTTCCCATACAGCTAAGTTTACAGTGAGGGGCTAGTTCTCTGGTAACCGCAAGAGTTTGACTCCCCACTCGCATCTGTATTACAACATGCCTTGCCAGACAGCAGTAGGTACCATTTTTATGATGGTCTTTGGTATGACCCGAGTGCGAGTAGAACTCATGATCTCCCAATCGAGAGGCAGACACGCTAATCACTAGGCCAAACATGGTGGATGACTTCAACAATGAAATGTCCAGTTGATAAAGGTCTAAAGTTATGAAGTCTTGCTGCAAAGAGTTGTGCAAGTATGCATGTGACTATCAAGAACGCCAGTACACCAAAGCACTGAGCATATGAACGATACTCTTCCAGGTAGCCATTCAAACTTGACACTTACGTAATCTGTCTGATTACCTGTACGATGAAGTCTCCCTGGCACAGATGATCACGCTATGCAGAGGTCATTAGAGCAGAAGCTGCACAGTGGGCAGCGCTGAGCAAGAGGAGAAGACAGAGGCTAAGACTGGGTGTTATTTATTCAGGGTGGCATTCATCTCTCATTGTGAGCAATGGCGTGTCCTGACCCCAACATGACAAGGCTAAATGTGGCAGTGAGAGGGGCCAGGACTCATATTTGGTTCCCATGCTGTCATATTTACCCTATGCTATTTTGGACATCCTCCGTGATCTCTGCACCCAGCGCTGCTTGCATCCTCTCCTCCCCTCTGAGGCCTGGGTTATGTGAAAAGCCAGGGAGGCGAGAGAATGACCAAACTGGCCATTCCAGCATCCGTGAAGTTGGACTGCTCCCTATGGTCCATGTGGCCAGAGAAAGGGGAGGGTGGTTTTTCTGGACGTGAGCTCTGCTTCCTGGCCGGGTGGTTATACACAAAGACCCTGCTAAATGCTGTTTCCTATATATACTGCCTTTTCATAACAGTCTCTCAGAGTTTCCTTCCTCTGCAGGTAGGTTTGGAAAGACAAACCTATCTGCTCACTCAAAGCGACTTCTGAATCTTTTAGTCTACTTCTGGTTTTATGCTCTACAGTTTTTTCTTGACATTTTCTCTCTTTTTCAAAGTCTCTTCCTCTGTGAGTTACTCCTTATCTCTCGTCTGCAATTGGTGGAGCATTTGGTACCCATCAGTAACTTAAACTCCAAACAATGTTTTATTATTGTTTAGTAATATAACCCTGAAAGCACCAGATGAAAGAAGCAATTTTATTGTTGCTGGGCTCTAAGTAGACTTTTTGACCCTTTCCTCCCACTAAAATACGCATATAACATGGATACGGATGTCCGCTCTAGGTCAGAAACCAAGCTGCTGTGTGTGTCCATCCGTCTGTGCTGGAAACTGCGCTATGATATCTTGATGAGTTGCATTCTGCTGCCTGATCAAAGCACTCTACAATCTTCTTGCTAATTGCACAATTATCTTCAGAGTGGCTCTAAAGCCAAGACTTCTTTATGAGGCTGTGTCTAATGGCAGTGGCTATCAGTGTTTGCTTCTTGTCTTCTGATGCACCAGTACAGGCCTGGCTTTTAAAAGGAGCAACGTAGCATCGGCAGCCTTTAAAGGATGTCTGTTTTACAGAGGCTGCCAGGTTAAACCCCTCTAAATAAATCTGAGCAAATGGAGCTGGTTAGGTGGTCCATACATCCACTAGCTGAGGCAGAGGAGGACAGTTCTGAAAGCAGAGTGGATGCATAAGGAAGAGAGAGTAAAGAGAGAAAAATAGTTTTCTTCTGAGAGACATATAGTGTTATGAAGGCAAACGGTAGATTTTGTCTCCTCTGTTGTCAACACGGCATTTAATAATAATAAAGAAAACACCTGGAAAACAATGCTTTACAGTTTAGCCCTGGTCCTCAAATAGTGTGAAATGTGATTACCACCACAACTGCAGCCCAGACCTCAAGTCCACAAGTGGGATTTATTCCTCTCCATGACATGGAGGTCAGAGACCAAAAATACATTTCAGAGCATATGGATTGCTGCCAAATGCCATGAAGCACGGTGTAAATACGAATGTACTGTAGATAGTCACACTGACGAGGCAGGCAGACTTCCCACTCTTTGCAACCTCAAGGACACAAGGAGTCGTCTGATGCAACTCGCGTCAGAGAAGTCCTCAGCGTCCAGAACTGCTAAGCCGTCAAAACACACTCGGCCCCAATGTGTGGGCTTTTGAATGGACAGCACCCTGCTGCCACAGTCGGAATGGTGAAGAGACTGACCTAAACCCAGACGACCAATGGGGCACAAGTTCAGTCTCATACACTCATTAAGGCAGTCACTTCTAATCCATCAGACCATGAGCCTAAATGTTGCATTCTACCCGAGTAAGCACATGGATGAGGATTTTAATTTGAGAAGAAAGAGGAGACAGAGGCTGTGAATCCAATTATCTACGAGTCAAAAAAAAAAAGCTTAAATCTGGCAGCCTTTGTGGAGCCACTGAGAAACAGCACTTCACACACACTATGCACTGTGACCCCAGGATTTGTCACACTAATTCAGTCCTTCTGTGTGGGATTAAATACGTGAGCCTTAATTGTACAGCAAGGTAACAGCCTCTCTGGTTGGGAGAAAAGTGAAGGCGCTTACTTTGGGCCTGAATATCCTTTCCAATCCATCTAATACTTTTATAATAAGCTTTTGGAGGGAACAATGAGAATGTGTAATCTTCTCAAACTTCTTTCCAAGTTAGTATCAAACAATAGGCCAAAAAGTCACTCAGATAAAAATCAGTGTCCACAGATAGATTTACAAGGTCAAATTAGTCTGAAACAATCTGATTAAGGTTCGCCAACACGGACCCTGCTGCTGAGTATACCAAACATTCATGTTAAAGATCAACTAGCCAATCACAGACACTTGTATAATTGGGAATAACACTGGCAAAATAACGCACACATCAACACTTCCATCCCCTACACTCATCAAATTTAACAGTGAATGGTGGACTTCAGGTAAAGCAAAGCATCGTCTCATCTCATTATCTCTAGCCGCTTTATCCTGTTCTACAGGGTCGCAGGCAAGCTGGAGCCTATCCCAGCTGA
>JAPEKN010000009.1:17598777-17609841 GCA_028877435.1 Cathorops dasycephalus
TTTCAAAAAATACCGTTTTCACACCTCGAGAAAAACGGACTCGTCTGGACGGGGCCTCAGTGTCTCTGCTGCTCTCTGAATGCTTTAGCTGTTCATCTTGTAATTATATTCCATTTGTAATTTTATCAGCCAGATATTGAAAAACACCGATCTATGTTTAAAAAGGGGTAACATGTTAACCTTTTCCCTTTGTACACAAAAAGAAAGCCCTATAGGGAGCCAGGAGAGAAGGAGCGAAGGAGAAATCATGGATTGTCATCCCTCACATCTCCCTTGGGACATCCATGCCTCGAGAAAATGCTTCAAGCTCCAGCAGATGAGACCGGATTTGAGTAAGGCAATCCCCTTGATCATGCTTTGCAAGCTGATGCTGGCCTATTAGTCCTCGCTGCAAGGAAGTCACCATTTTCCGAGCAGAACGGTCATCAAACTGTATTCACGCCATAGTCATTCAATTCACAAAGCTTTTTAAAAACGGAAAGACTGTTTTCTTATAGTTTCATTAACAGTGATGAGGATAATAGTTGCTGACGGCGTTATGACTAAAGAGAATATGGGGCACATGTGCCCTATTATTACTCCATTAGTTAATGATGGAATAAATTAGAAATAACTCAGTGCAGCTTTGAGATAATTAAATGAGTGTAATTAAAACTGGTGGACCTCTGTTTGTGTGTGTGTGTGTGTGTGTTTAGTTTATATACTACTGGGGACCAGATGTTCCCAGAAGGATAATAAAATCTGACAATTTTGACCTTGTGGGGACATTTGGATGGTCCTCATAACGAAATTGCTGAAGTGTGTTTTTTTAACCCTTGTATGGTGTTCGGGTCTGTGGGACTCGTTTTCATATTTTCAATCATATATTCTGCTCGTATATTGCTTGTAATTGGGGTGAAGGGTGAAGTAAACATCTGTTAAGTATTTAATGCAAATTTGTTCGATTGTGTTGAATTTAAAACACCAAAATGCAGCGGGTCCACCAGACCCACAAACACTGACTGAGTAACAAAAGTATGAACGCCACACAAGGGTTAACACTGTATATTCTATACAAACAGAAGTGATAAACACAGATCAATACAACGGCTTACTTTTCATCATATTTGAAGCAATGTACACCGTGTCAACTATACCAGTATGTAAGCAATGCATTGTATGCTCATTTTTCTAGACACAAGTTACTTACTGTACACAGCCTTCAAGGGAGAACATGTTATCTTGGCTCAAGTCTGTTAGTGACAACCAGTCCTGTAGACCATCATGTCCTGGGTGGTCTTTAACCAAGTCAAATGCTTCAGTGTACCAATCTAAAGCCTTCCGAGTACTCATGCTGCCAGTGTGCTTGTGCATCTCATTGTTCCCTTCATCATGTTCTGTGCGCAAAATTGGAGTGGCTTTGAGCACTGTTTTCCTTGACAGCACCCAGCGTCACCTGTTAGCAAGAAAACAGCAAGATGTGAGATCAAGAAGAAAAAATATAAAATTTTCTGTGATGTCCTTAACAAATGTGGTCTGCACTCCCCATTTGTTTTATCTGGGTAAGTCAGGGGGAGGAAGCATAATTAGAAGTTAAGGATTATTTTAAATGCATACACATACCCAAGCTATGCAACCACTTTAAATGCAGTTGTCTTAATTGTCAAATGTTAAGCTGCAAGTTCTCGCTAACTTAAAGTAAGGAAGTTCTCTTCATCTCTCTTAGTCTCAATCTGTGTGCATTTCTACTGATGGATTCCTTATAAATTAATTTTATTTTTAGTGTGTCTACAATTAATTGGTGTTCAAATCTGCACTTATTCATCAACTTTGTGTAGAAACATCAAGCAACATTCTTTATGGGGATAAAGGCTTGATAGCATCCTTGCATGATTGGCCAATGTCTATCCATGTAGACGGAGAATAACAAAATGATGCAAGCAAGTTGGGCTTTCCAGGTTGTCTTAAGGTCTGAGCTCCCCAGAAGAAATGCGAGCTAAATTAAGACTCCTAAAACTAAGAAAATCCTACTGCACTATATTTAAAATGTTGGCTTTGGTTACCCAGAGGTCAAAGCAGGTATTCTGGCCTAGAGGCTTTAAAAGGGAGCTGGGAGGAGATGCTACAATCAAGCTCTCCTGCACATCTACCCTGGTGCTTTTGCAGTATTGCATCCTATGTTTAGCTATGCAAGGTTGAAAATCAATTTGTGTGTTAGGTCAAGAAGATATCTTTAGTCTTTAGCTCATTATATAACCTAGGACAAAGGCCAGCAAGGGCTACGCTGCATTAAAGCCAATTGCACTAATAACTTAAAAGGGGCCGACTCAGCTTTCCCAGAATCCAGTTCATTGTTTTTGTTTACATAGTACATCTAAGCACTGTTTTGAAAGCAGGTAACTGCTAATCCATTAATACTTTTTGCAGCAAAAGCACCACAGATTCACTGTTAGTGATCCCTTCAAAACCCATCTTGGACTTATTGTCCATATGTGTACCATACATGGAAGCTTTGAACAAAATGTGCACTCTTGTTCTAGCCAAGGCCAGTTCAGGTCCTTTATAATGGAATAATGGAAGGAAAGTGGACTGGATTGGTTGAAAGAAATTAACATATAGATGCTTTGATAAAGGATCTTCAATTTCTCAGAACAATTTAAGGTCTACGTCCTAAGATGTTGCCAAATTGTAGCGGGTTGTTTTTGGAATATTGCTAGCATTAAAACCGGCAACTACGTTATATAGTGAGGATTCTGGGAAGGGTGAGCGAACCCCGTTAACCTCTTTCCTCTCCTCACCATTTTGCATAAATGCTGAAGTTGATAGAACATGTTGAAGGAAAAAAAAACCTCACTTGTACACAATCAAAAATCACAACCCTGAGAGTTAAGTGTTAATCATGGTCAACGATATTTAACTACACTAAGTATTCCTTCACTGAAGCTGGTTTGAATTTTTAATCTTCTACCCACAAAATCATTGTCTAAGCAGATAACAAATTAGACTTTGTATGACTGACCCTGATGCAACATAGGCACCTTAGATGGAAAAATACTTATGGACTTTGGGATACAACTTCAAACATCAATGCCCATAAATCAGCCTTATACCCATTACCCAAAAGAGTTACGAGGCTGCCACCTCAGCCCTGGAAGGGGAAAGCACCACATAGATTTTCCTCGCTTTCATACCTCCAAAATGCGCTAGACAGAGCAAGATGGGCCACACAGGGCCATGGCCTCTGTCAATCAAAAGTGCTGCACTCAAGTGTCTGTGGCTAAAGTCAGAGCCTATTTTTCAGTACACAGGAGAGTTTAGTGTGTCTCAGACTGCACACAAGGCTAATCCCCTTTCTCAGTCATGCCCCATGCAGGAATAATAGCACAGACTATGTCTGGGTTTATAAACAGACTTGTCTTCTATCATAACTTGGTCTCTTCAAGCCTTTAGCACCCATCAGTCAGCAACAAAGCCATCATTTATCTGTAATTTTGCTTTTCACCTCTGTCAACTGCACCTCAGGTATACTCAGGTTTCTGGCTCTGTTGAAATGACTTTCATTTGTCAGGGTTTGAATGTACAGCTATGCAGCAAGCATTCCACAGGGGAACCCATTAAGCCATTGGAGCGAGTCTTGAGGTACTGGAGTTGAAAATCGAAGTCTGTGGTTTTGTTCTTTCACAACCTATGAAAAGTCTTGGTCAAGCAAAGGAGAAAAATTGAGTGCTAATGTGAACATTGTCTACATGTCACTCCAAAGCTCAGCAGCAGGCAAGACATGAACTGCAGATGCTATTCCAACCAGTTCTGTGTGGAACAAGAATGTGAACCCACCTTACTAAAAAGGTATGCATAATGACAGCAAGAAGGGAAAAACAAACAAACCAATCTTCATTTCCATGTGTTTCAATCCAGATTCTTCTAAACATACAAATTCCACCCCAGAAATATTTATACTGGTCTAACATCCAGGACAAAAAAGGTGCCACATTTTCTTATATGTACCACTACAAATCCAGTATAATTAGTCAAAGAATACACCTATCCCTCAGGTCAGACCATTCAGTGACAATGACTGGTTAAAACTTGTCTTTCCTGGAAAACATCCTGTACATCCTGGAAAACATCCTGTACATGCTTTGACAATTGGGCTAGTACAGGTAGAAGTTAAGCTAACAAAAGACAAATGAAGCGCTGTCTGATATATAATAGGCAAACATTATGGATACCTTATCTCTCATTTAGGCACTGTCCAGGGGTTGGCTTTGCTTAGGCAAAGCAAGTGCATCTGGGTACTTTTCCATAACACAGCCTGCATTTGAATGAGCCGGAGATGAATAAACACTCAAACTGCTGGGGATCTAGCCATGGACAAAAGGTGAGGCAGCAATGACTCAACTCCAGTCTCAGAGACAGATAAAAACTAATGATGGTCTCAGTGCATCAGTGAAGTCCAGATCACTCCATGACTTCTTTTGGTTTTATGGTTTGGCACCAAGCGAACTTTGAAGAGGAATTCACTCTGTGCAGAGCACATGCACAATGTAAATCTAACAGGGAAGATCACTATTGCTTCTCAATGGCATATAAAAATGACCCAATTACTCTGACTTTGAAACAACCTCCTAACACACAAGCTTAATATGACTGCTCAGAAGCAAAAGGACAAATTTGCATTAGTCGTTGTTTTACATTTAGAAAAGTGCCTTACTAATTTTAAGTTTAAAAGCTTAGTGCTCATTCATAGGGGTGTTTTAATTAACACTGGCGTTCATACTTCAGAGCCATTAAGCAAATCCTTTACTGCCTGACAAACCATTAGCTTCAAAGCATCTCAGCCTTTGAGATATGACAAGGTTTCGGTTTTCATTTTATTGATCAGTTTGTGTATTAGAACCGTTAACAATTCTACATTTAAGAATTCCAGACAGTAAAGCACAGTTAACGACTCCAGAAAACGTTTCCACTGCTCCAGAGTCAAGTGCAGGAGCATTTTATACCACTCCAATTGGCTCATTACACTTGACATTGCACATAGGAATCTTGGGTTTGTGTGCAACTGCTTAGCCATGGAAACCAGTTTCATGAAGCTCTAGATATGCCAATGTTGCTTCCAGTGGTAGCTTGGAACTCTAATAACAGTGGATAGGTGTTTTTTTTTTAATATGCTATACACTTCAGCAGCCACACTCTACAAGTTTGCATGGCCTACCATTTCATGGCTGCTGTTGCTCTGAGATGCATCCATTTCACAATAGCAGCACTTACAGTTGACCAGTTCACATGTAGCAGGACAGAAACTTCACTGACTTGTGGAAAAGGTGGCATACTAGGACTGTGACACATTTAAAGGTCACCATGTTCTTCAATACCACCCATTTTGCAATGGGTGTCTTTGAGGATTGCATGGCTATGTAGTTGATTTTATGCACCTGTTAGCAATCGACGTGGCTGAAATAACTGAACTCCATTAGGGAGAGGTGCCCACACACTTTTGGCCACATAATGTACCTTATTAATGGCTGAACAACAATATCTGTGGCCTGTAGTTTTGACCATCAGCCAAGCACATCTGCATGATTTTAGTACATTCTGTTCAAAGTGATCTTACAAACTGCCCACACTATAACCCATGTTCCATAAAGTCAGCTCAGTTTGGCATCAACCACTCTCTTAAATGTTGCGAGGACTTACAGTATTTTTATTATTGCAGAGACCCACTGATTAACAGATAAGATGGATGTACTATATTCAAAACCACTGGACAATTTAAAGCCATGTAAACCTTAAGATGTATTTAATGAGAGATGTGTGTACATATACACCTTTGTGTGGTGACAGAGTACCACACACTCCTCTCTGTGCCACTAGGAAGAAGGGCAGAAGCAGCTTAAAAGGAGACCTATCTGCATTTCTGGGGACAGGCTCTGAGAAGTGATAGAGTTGGGAAGCTATGGCTTACTCTTCCTCCACATCCATCCACTTCCCTCTTTGCCCACACCTCTGTCCTCCCTTCCCATCCTCTCAGAGACTGCACTCATTGTCTCATCACTGCCACAAGCCCAAATGAGGAACAAACAGGCCTTTCTCAGTGTCCGGACAGGGAGATGAGGTTGGTGCCAGGACACCTGATCTCCCCCCCTCCCCCGATTCCCATAGAGACCAAGCTATGCAGGAGAAGATACATTGGGGAGAGCAACAAGTAGAGCAAACTCATTTCAACTGCTCCTGCCTCATGGGACCTACTTAAAATACATCATTGTCCCTTTACAGAAAATGTAGGTCCTCCACTGTTAATACAGACCCTCTATACACTTATCTGGTCTAAATGCACAGCCCAAGTCTGAAGTATAGGATTAAATATCTACTTAGGAGGAGTTTTTATCATCTTCACATAGTCTTAATACAATGGCTTGGACTTTGCTTGAGGAATTACTTGGTTGCCTAATATGTGCAGCATACATAGAGATTAGCAACTGGATGGAGATCAGAAGAATTCAGACATTTACCAACCTAGAATTATACATTAACCAGACCCAAAACCAAGTCCAGCCAAACCTGTAAATCCAGGTGTAATGAAGTGTAATGATGGCAAACACACAGGTTTTATATTTCTTTATTAAGCTTACAGACATTCACAAGCATTCCTCATTTGCACAGAACCTTGTAACATGAGATTTACTGAATAGTCACATATTCAGATTGTAGTCTGGCTGTATGCAAAATGACTCCCACCAGGTTATTTTCAAATTACTAAAATAAAAATATGGACCACAGAGAATATGGATCATCTGAGAAATCAATTTAGTTCATCTCTGATTTCACATGTGGAATGACTAGAGTTTGTTATTTCAGCTCTGCTTCTTTTGCCAACAGGCTCATAGCAGGTGTAAAGCTGAGGGAGAATAACTGAACCTCATTCACCTGACAGCTAAGGATTCACTCAAGGACAGACAGCACGTTTCTCTGTGCAGAGTGTGTCTGTCTGTGACGTAGCAACGTCATACCCTGAAGCAAGGGCATTCTCTCTGGGGGGAGGGGAGAGTGCGTGTGTTAAAGATCAAGTGTGTGGGTACACATTTCTCAAATCAATTTAGCTAAATGAAACTGATTTGCATTAATAACAGAGTCCTAAAATGCTCAAATCACACTACCATTAAAGCCTGTATGCAGAGGTGAATCAACACACCATCACTCATCTCTTAAAAGGGAGGTGTGTGTGCAGCCACCATAATGTTATTTTGGTGAAATCTGAGAGCAGGTTCTCTTTTGCCCAGGAGCCCTGGGAGTTTCATACAGCAGGCCTGAAACTGGCCGATAATCACAATGAAGTGGGTCCTCATTAGGGCTCTGCTGGATGTCAATAGAACCAAAGAGCATGAAACTGAAAGGCCAATTAGTTCTGGTACAGGACAACATTCATGAAGAGAATTGGAGGAGTCTCTCTGAAAGAGGAGGGCAGTCTACGGAATCCTGGGTTAAATGCAAAATATTTTACCATTGAATTCCATTATTTCACATGGACATTATTACCATGTTCTCATATTTTGTTCAACAACTTCATGTTAAGTACAAACTCTTAAGCTTAAGGTGCCCATTAGAAAATCTTTACCAAAGACTAATAAGCACTCTAATTCCTTCACGAGATTTAATTCCAGAAAGAACCGAAGCAACTGTAAATATTTAATCAAACCAATTACAGAAGTGGAAATTGGATGGAATAGTCTGACATACCACTGCTTTCTGGAGGCTTGATAAGAGACATTTGATGGATTTAGGCAAGAGCAGGTAAATGGCTCTATCCTCCTGAGCCTGCATGAGCTATAAACTATACAAACTGAACTTTGGGCTTTAAACTGAGATAGTGGCTCAAGAGGAAATTAACCCACTACAAGCCAGACTATCAGTGGCACACGAGCATGCATATTTTATATTATATATATATCACACACACACTTTTTTCCATAAAGCCAGTTCAGTTTGGTATTAACTCTCTTAAAGTGCTGATAGGGACAGCAAGATGTAACAACTGAAGCATAAACCGCCTAACCATGGTAAACTGACATATGAAAATGTCATGGATTGCCACTGTGCCTCTTTTGTGCATTAAGACTGCTTAGGCAGAGGAAAGCTATACTCTACTGAAAATAATCAAAGCCCCCAAAGTCTCATTTCAGTGAGCTTTACGTGTTGAACAAAGTGTCAGTAAAAGGTGAAAAGCTTGAATACTGGATAAGAGTACATGCAATTAATGACAATAGTATTTCATTGCTGCATTAATAGGTGATATCAAAAAGATACGTATACATGAACGTATAGGTAAAGTCCAGTTCTAATGCAGTACAGCGCACTAGGTCCCTTCATTGATCATACAAAAGGGGTCCCAGCATCACATTTCACAGGTTAAAACGAATGAATGGACTCAGACACCCAGGAGGCAACTAAGTGGCTGACTTGACATACACCAACAATGACATACCAACTTTGCCACAGGCAGGCTGTTATTTATAAACATAGTCTTAAAACAACGAAGAGCCGAGAAAATGTAAGAGCTGGTTGAGCAACAAGCTCTAGTCGAACAACAGCAATGATTTAAGGCCAGAGAATAGATCACACAAGAATGCCAGGCTTAATGAAGGCTTACGAACGTAGAACAAAAACCTTTTTTTCAAATACTTTTAGGACAACAGATGATGCTCGTGTCGTCTTTAAATATTTAATCACGCAAGTAAACTGCAGCCTCTCAACATAAAACTGTTTCTGTTCCATACTCTAAAGCTTCCCGAGATCATCGAGAAGAATGATAGTTGAGAGTAAACACTACACTTACTTGTGGATGCTCCCGACTTCCTGCAGAACCTAATTAAGTTCCATACGACTTGATAACGAACATAATATCCTCAAAACAATACTATACTACAGATCCTAGTCTTTAAACACACACAACAATATATAAACTCCAATTTTTCTTAAAACAGAACACTCAAACCACCTTACAAACACAGGTGAAGAAGTAAATGCATGAGAGTTTCAGGTAAGCCGAAATATCACCTGACACAGGTAGTCTGAAGCCACGCCCCCGGTTCACGTGATTTGCTTTTTTATCTCTGGTTGTGGTTTAATTCCCAGTGCAGACAGAGCGAAGTCAGTAGGACTTCCATAGTAACGTTATTTAACCGGGTAAACAAAATTTGCCCGCTGAGCCTGTTTTTATTGGCCTAAGTTAAAAAAAAAAAAAAAAAGTATGAAGTGATTTTCGTTCCATGTAATTCAAGCAAAATATTGATTATATGACTAATAATAGTACTCTATAATTCAGTAACGTTATCAAAAACACTGCTCTTCTTTTCCAGTTACGTCTAAACAAACAAAAACACATGGTCGCTGTGCTCTTATTGTTCTTTAATGTCAGCCACCTAAGAACTATTTTTTTTCCCCCCTGGAGAGCTGCAGGCAACCCTCCCAAAAGCTTTGTTTTGCTGATTACAGAGGAACAAAGGAGATACCCTCAGGGTCATGCTTTACTCTGTGACAAGCACTGGCCCCAAACATGACAAGACGGAATGACACCATTTAGCGGCTTTGATCAGAACTGAAGAGGAGAGTGTGCCAACACACCAGCGTCTCTGAGATCTGCCAGACAACCTTCACTCATGCAACACACACAGACAGCCTCCTTACCCAGCCAGGAAGAACAGGACGTGGAAGCTCTCACTCATTCCCTGCATGGCTAGGGTTCCTTCTGGGATAATTTCCTGCACCCGTCTGAAGGATTACTCACTCGGCTCATTATGAACAAAACACACTATAATTATGCAATGGACTGGATTTATTTGCTGAACTCCCACTTTAATTGTACAGGCAAGATGAGCTCTCAGAATGGCCCAGCCACGAAAAACAATAGCACGTGTCCAATGAGGTGTAAAGGTCAGGAGGTCACAGGCTTTATTACAGAATGGACACAAAGGTAAACTTTACTGTCACAATGTCATACATAAAAACGAATGGTGTGGTTCGATTGCTAATCAAACGCTGTATTATTATTATTATTATTATTATTATTAATAAGTCAATGTTTATAGCATCACTGTTCCTGTGAACATTACTGATCTGGTTCAGAGACAGATGCTCTGGATGATGGAGTTACCATGAAAATCCTACACACGCATTAAGTATAGGTGGATAATACACAAATGTTTGTGTTTGGAAGCCTTTCACCTGTAATACAGGTGCACGGATGCGCGTTTTGTTCATGAAAAAAAAAAAAATCATCACATCAGCCTCTCTTCAACAAAATGATTCTCGGGTTATAGACCTTTGGAGATACTACAAAACATTTTTTTTTTTAATTTCGTGTGCACAACTGACTTCAGTTTTATGCATTTCGTAAATTGTGCCTTTCTGGATAATTTGTACTCTCTTGCAAGGATAACGCGCCCATGGAGCACTCTGGGAGATTACTCAGCTCAGGAATGAAAGTAATTTTATTTGAGTACTGTTCGTTTACTAGAGCCGTGCAATCTCATGTTGCCTTGCAACTGATAAACAATTCAAAGACTTGCTTTAAATCAGCATATGGACGGCAGTAAAGCTCATGCGCGCTTAATATCGTCGTTAGCATCCGCTTGCTCGCAGTAATGAAATGGGAGGCACGTGCTCCCAATATGTCTCCATAACACATCTCAACGAAGGGTAACACTTTAATTAAAGAATCAGCCTTAACACGTCATCTTTAAGCAAAGCATAAATTAATCAAAAAGTGGCCACAACGAGTAAGTAAATAAGCTAATTAATGAGCAGGACTCTGTGTATACCTACTCAAAAAGTCCCACTCTTACAATGAGTCATTTAGTGTTTTCATTGTAATGGTTCTCCTTTAAGGCTTTCTTTTAATATGAGAGCGCTCTCTTCTGGCAGTGCTCTGTACTGCAAGGCACATACACTATATTGCCAAAAGTTTGTGGTCACCTGACCATTTCACCCATGTGGAACCTTCTCCAAACTGTTACCACAAAGGTTGTATAGAACACACAATTGTACAGAATGTCTTTGGATGCTGTAGCATTACAATTTCCCTTTACTGGA
>JAPEKN010000009.1:18528713-18540507 GCA_028877435.1 Cathorops dasycephalus
AGTGGTTCGGGCACCTCGTCAGGATGTCACCAAATCAACCGGCCCTAAGAGCCTATAACACTAGAGTGTCAGGACGATGGGCCAGAGGTCGACCACAGCGTCGATGGATCGACGGGGTGAAAGAGACGCTGAGCACCCATGGGCTGACTCTCCAACAGGCCACACGTCTAGTGCTGGACCGCCTTCTCCTCCTCCCTGCGACACCCCAACTGGAGCTGGCTTGGAGTCAAGAGGAGGCGGTGTGCACGGAAGCAGAAGAGGGGCAAGCGGGTCGGCCTGCTAACCAGGCTAAGAGCTAATGCTAGCAGGCCAGCTATTCCATCGCTCTTTTTATCCAACGTCTGGGTTTTGGATAATAAAATGGATGTGCTATGACTAAGATTGTGCCAACTGGAGATGCAGAGCTGCAATGTCTTTGTTCTGACTAAGATGTGGCTTAATAACAACATGCTGGACTCTGTCTTTGAGCTTAATGGGTGGCTACTATTCTGCTTGGACAGAGACTGGCAGCTCTTCAGAGAAACGAGAGGAGGGGGACTCTGCATCTATGTCAACAAAGGTTGGTGCACGAACTGTTCTGTGGTGGGCAGATGCTGCTCTGAGGCTGTGGAGCATTTAATAGTGAAATGCTCTCCTCATTATCTGCTGTGGGAATTCACAGCAATGTTCATAGTTGCTATTTACGTCCCTCCGTGAGCTACCGCTAAAAATGCTCTGTGGGAGCTGCATGACAGTGTCTATGTGCTTTAAAACAAACATCCAGAAGCATTGTATGTGGTGGCAGGGGATTTCAACCATGTGAATCTGCAGGACACTCTCCCCATATTCCACCAGCATGTTAACATCACCACTCAGGGTGAAAACACTTTGGATAAAGTGTTTACCAACGTATGAGGAGCATACAGAGCAGTGCCCTACCCCCACCTCGGTGCCTCAGACCATATTTCCCTCCTGTTGCTCCTGCATACTGCCTAGTGTCAAGGAGCAGGAACACAGTAACAAAGACCATCTCTGTGTGGCCTGAAGGTGCTGTGTCCATGCTCCAGGACTGTTTTGAGACCACAGACTGGCAGATGTTCAGGGAGGCTGCAACATCAGGGAGCAGTGTAGACTTGGAGTACATGTCTCCTGTCCTGCACTACATCAGGAAGTGTATGGAGGATGTGACCACCTCCAGGACCATCTTCATCTGGCCGAGCCAGAAATCTTGGCTGAATGCAGAGGTGTGCTCCTTGCTGAAAACCCGCAATGCCACATTTAGGGATGGCAATGCAGCAGCACTCAGAGCAGCAAGAAGGAACTTGTCAGTGGGCATAAAGAGAGCAAAGTCCGCATATACTCTCAAGATCCAGGGCCATTTCAACTCAAGTGACCCACAGAGCATATGGAAGGGCGTCAGGTGCATCATAGACTACGAGAAGAGTGATGCACAGTGCCCTGAGGACCCAGCACTCCCCGACACCCTGAATACCTTCTACACTCGCTTTGAGGCCTCCAACACCACTACTCCCTCTCGGCTCACCCCCCTCCCCTGATGAGCCCCCAGCCATCAGCGTAACAGTGGCAGAGGTGAGGAAAACACTGCAGGGGGTCAATCCCTGAAAAGCCCCAGGCCCTGATGGGATCCCAGGCAGGGTTCTGAGGGACTGTGCTCACCAGCTGTTTGAGGTTCTGATGGACATGTTCAACATCTTGCTGACTCAGGCCAGAGTCCCGTCATGCCTCAATACAGCCATGATCATCCCTGCGCTGAAGACCTCCGCAGCACCATGCCTCAATGACTACTGCCCCGTTGCACTTACCCTTGTCACCATGAAGTGCTTTGAAAGGCTGGTGATGAGGCACTTGAAGCAGACCATCAATGTGGCAGAGGATTCCTCACACCAGTATGCTTACAGGAAGAACTGGTCTACAGCTGATGCCATCTCTGCTGTGACCCACCAGGCTCTCTCTCACCTGGAGTACAAGGACTCCTACGTAAGGCTGCTGTTTCTGGACTTTAGTTCTGCATTTAATACCATCATTCTGCAAAAACTGGTGACCAAGCTGGCAGCTCTGGGAACCTCCTCATACCTGTGCAATTGGGACCTGGATTTCCTGACCTGCAGGCCACAGCATGTCAGGATTCACAACACCACTTCCTCCACCATCACCCTCAACATCGGCTCCCCCCAGGGCTGTGTGCTCAGCCCTCTGCTGTACACACTGATGACCTTCGACTGCAGGGCTTACCATGAGAACAATCTCATAGTGAAGTTCACTGATGACACAATGGACTCATCACCAATGGGGATGAGTCATTGTACAGGATGGAGGTGGAGGACTTGACAAGGTGGTGTGGGGACAACAACCTCATCCTCAACATCCAGAAGACCAAGAAGATGGTTGTGGATTTCTGCAGGACTGGCACCCACCCCCTCCTATCTATATTGATGGAGCAGCTGTGGAGATAGTTCCCTCCATCAGGTACCTCGGAGTACACCTGACCAACACGCTCACCTGGTGCACCAACACCACACCTGTCATAAAGAAAGCCCACCAGCGCCTCTACTTCCTGAGGAAACTGAAGAGGGCAGGACTGGGGGCTGAAATCCTCAGGTCCTTTTACAGCTGTGTGGTGGAGAGCATCCTGATCTCCTGCCTCATGGTGTGGTATGCTGGCTGCACTGTGGCTGAGAAGAAGGGGCTGCAGAGGGTGGTCAATTCTGCACAGAGGACCATCAGGTACAGCTTACCAACCATCAGTGACATCTACACCACCAGATGTAGATAAAGAGCCACCTGCATCCTCTGTGACACCACCCACCCTGCACACAGACTTTTCACTCCTCTGCCCTGTGGAAGGAGGCTGTGCTGCATCCAGGCAAAAACATCTAGACTGAAAAAACAGCTTCTACCTGGATGCAGTCTGACTGCTGAACTGCTCCACCCCCCATATACTGAACACTACACACCTTACCAATATGCCTTAATACTGTGAACTGTAGCTGCACATGTTTTTGCTGCTGTACTTTCACACCGTTGCACTGAACACCTTCAAGCTGTTGTCACTGCAGTATATTATGCAATACTTTACTGTCCTTTGAATTTTAATGTTATCCTAGATAACTTTTATTTTAGTTTATTCTATTTTTAAATCCAACCTTAGTTTATTCTATTTTATTCTGTTATTTAATTATTTTTACTTATTTAATTACTTATTCAAGCTGCACACACCGGGACCTGGGTAACTGTGTTTTGTTCTTGTCATGTCACATGGTCTGAATGAAAATAAATCTGATTCATTAAGCCTGTGGTGTGCAGGTGGTGATCATGGTGAGATGAAGGGGGTGAGGAGTGATGGGCTGGTCCATACTGGAGGAAAGCAGCTCTCCCATCCTTCCAGCAATGTGGGAGCATCATCTGAGCTGGTGTCTGAGGAGTAAAGAGAACACAGAACATCAGGGTAAGCTTTCAGGAAGATATACTCGCATGTTATGCTGTGTGTAGCCCTCATATACTCTGCTGTGATCTCCTGAAGGGTGAATGTGCACGCTGTAATTAGTAGCTGCCAGCCACGTGGTGTTTGGCTGCTCCTCTGTGTGTGTGTAGTGCTGTCCCCTGTCTATGGTGCTGAACTGCTGCTGCTTAGTTTTGGTGTGGAGGGTGGGGAACTGTCTTTCAGCACCATAGCTGATAGGCAGTGTGGAGCACCTGTAGATGGGGAAAAGATAGCCACCAGCCCACGCTCTTTACATTCCCCCCCCCAAAAGCTCCAAGCTCCCCATTGGAGAAGTCTGGGCTCAGAACATGTGTTGTTGGGAGAGGCCATCTGTGTTGCCAATGCAGGATCCTGCCCGGTGTTACACCTGGGATGAGAAGCCTTGGAGAGACAGAAACCAGCATTTTTATTTATTTTTTTTATTTTACTGTTGGTGTTTTTTGCTTTGTCCATCCACTGGAATAGGGCACGGTCTGTGACCAGGGTGAAATATCCATCAAGCAGGTAATAATGGAGTGCCCCCATGGCCCATGTGATGGTGAGGGCTTCTCACTCCACTGCTGCATACATTTGCTCAGTAGGAGTCAGCTTCTGGCTGATGTAGAGGATGAAGTGCTTCTCTCCCTCAATGTCCTGTGACAGCATGGCTCCTAGGCCCAATTCTGATGCATCCATGTGTACAAGGAAGAGATGCTGGACATTGGGGTTCCTCCGAACTGGGGAGCTTATGAGGGCAGTCTTGAGGGACTGAAACGCTGTCAGTAGGAAACTATAGAGGCAATGTTAGGTATGAACTACTGGTATTAGCTGGCCAGCCCCAAAAAAGTCATGCACTTGTTTCTTGGTGGTAGGCCAGCAGTAGTTCTGGACAGCTTTTGTCATCTTCTCTTGGGACTTCAGGAGCCCCCAGCTGATGCAGTACCACAGGTGCTGTGCCTCAGTCAGACCCAATGGCATTTCTTAGGATTTGCTAGCACTTCCTGAAGATGGTGAAGGTGCTCATGTCAGCTGGTGGAGTGGATGACCACATTGTCCAATTAGGCCATAGCATAGGGATGGTGGGGCTTTAGAATGATGTCCAACAGTCTCTGGAACGTTGCTGGTGCCTCAGGAAGCCTGAAGGGAGGATCCAGTATTACCAGTGTCCAGACTGGGTGCTGAAGGCTGTCTTGCGTCATGCCTCTCAGGAAAGGGCCAGCTGCCAGCATCCTTTGGTTAGGTCAGGCATGAAGATGAACCTGGCCCTCTCAAGGTACTCTATGAAATCATCCACTCATGGTGTAGGGAGTATCTGTCAAAGTTTGACACATTGTTCAGCCTTTAGAAGTTGTTACAGAACTGGAGACTTCCATTGGGCTTGGGGACAATGATGATGGGGCTAGACCAGGGGCTGGTGGATTCCTCAATGATGCTGTCCTGGAGCATCCAGGCTACTTCCACCTCTATGGATTGGTGGTGGGCCTCTGGGGATGTACTAGAGCTGCTGCTGGATGACTATTCCTGGATGTGATTTGATGTCATGTTGCAGGAGGTGAGTCCACCCGGGCTCCACAGAGAACTCATCCCTAAACTGATCCTCCAGTTCCCTCAGCTCTTGCAGCTGGATGGGTGTTAGATCCTTGCCTTTATGGACCTGCTCTGACATGGCCAGACATGCAGGGGAGACAGAGAAGGCTGACAGTGCAGGTACTGGCTCAGTCCAGTATATTTCTGCAGGTTAATATGGTAAAGCTGACTGAGGACGTTCTTACCTGGCTGCTGCAGGTTGTAGTCCATGGGACCTGCTCACTCCTGGATCATGTAGGGGCCTTGCCAGTGGGCAAGGAACTTACAGCTTGCACTTGGGGGGGGACAAGGAGGACATGGGTGCCAGGTCAGAACTCTCATGGCTGGGCAGGCCAGTTATAGATCCTCTGCTGTTCCTTCTGGGTTGCCCACATGTGTGATGGAAGCCACCCTCTCAGTCCACTCTTGCATCTCCTGGACCTAAAGGACAAGGGAGCAGAATGGGGATGGCTGCACCTCCCAGGCTTCCTTGACCATGTCCAGTAGGCCCCTGGGCTGTTGGCTGAAGAGGAGCTTGAAGGGCATGAACCCTGTGAACCAACTCTGCTGAACAGGAGCACCAGCTCTTGGGCACTGTTTTTTGAGGTAGCCTTGCAGAGAGGGAGGGCCTCTGGGTAATGTGTGGCATAGCCAATGACCACCAGGATGTACTTGTGGCTGTGGGTGGACTTTGGCAACAGCTCTACAAGGTCCATGCCTACCTGCTCAAAAGGGACCCTGATGATAGGAAGGGGAATCAAGGGTGCCGGGGTCACCTTGTGGAAGGAGGTCCGTTGGCACTGAAGGCACTGCTGGCAAAAGTTGTGGACCTCAGCCACCATTCCACACCAGTGAAACTGGTCCAAGATCATCTCCAGAGTGTTCTGGGGCCTCAAGTGGCCACCTATTGGGTGGGTGTGGGCCAGGTGCATGACAGAGTCAATCTATATCCTGAGTATGATGGAAAGATCACAGGGGTCACCCCAGTGGTTGCAGTGGAAGTGTAGTAGTCCCTTCTTTGCCAGAAAATAGGTCAGGGGCAACTCCTGTTTGGGGTGCATGTTCTCCCTGTCGACTTGTAGCACCTGGCCATAACAGTGCTTCAGCTGTTGATCTTCATATTTTTCCCTTCTGAAGTTTCCTTCCTTCTGGGCCTGTTGGGACAAAGTGGAGATAGGATTAGTGGTTAGGGAGGGCCTTAGGGAGTCCTTCAGCCTCGACTTCTGCAGCTGCTGACTCTTGTTCTGCTAAGAACGTGGTCCCAGGGGCCACTGGAAGGGGGTGCTGGTGCTGTGGTGGTAATCTCTTGGAGTTCATCATCTTTCTCTTCCACTCTGTGACTGCCATGGAGGCAGGGAACCCCAGGCAGCCCCTACCTACAAGAAGTGGTACAGGGGGATAAAGAATTAAACCAATCAGCACTGGCCACTCACCTCTTTGTCCTTCTAGCTGGACCTCTACAGTCAGGACCTCTCTCACATCTTCATGCATGCAGGTGATAGCTAGACTTCCAAAGGGATGGGAGGGAGGTTCTTGTTAGGGCTGAGGCCATGATGATACTCCCTGAATCCAGGAGTGCAGGTACTGTGGTGCCATTTAGCCATAGCATGATGATGGGGGCCTGTGGCTGGAGGGCAGTATGAAGAGCACCCCATGCTACCCACAGTTTGCTGGGTCAAGTCATCATGCAGCATGCCAACTCAGTGGGCAGTGGCTCGACCTGGGGTGATGGCTGCAGTGGGGTTCTAGTTATGGTGGTAGTGGGGTTCATGCTGAAATGGTGGCTTCTTCTTTCTCCTCCCCATCTCTTGGGTGTCTATAGCATACTACAGCACAGCAACCATGTCTCTAGGGGTCTGGGCCACCTCCATCCCCACAGCCCTCTACTCTTCACCCAGGAGGTCCCACAGGAAATGGTCAAGTGTAACCTGCTCCATAATCTCTGTGGGGGTGAGCTTGTCTGGTTGGAGCCACCTCTGAGTAATCCAAAGGACTTGTACATTTGTGTTAAGGGCTTTTGGCCCAGCTTGTAGCTCCAAACTCTGAGACAGCCTGGGTGGAGGAGAGCCCGCAGTGAGCCAGGATCACCTCCTTGAGCATGTCATAGTCTTCAGCCTCGACCAGGGGGAGGGCATGTGTGCCACTGTGTCTCACAAATGAGGAGTGGGGCAAGGATATAGGTTCATACTCTGGGTTGCCAGCCTTCTCTTTTGGCAACCCTCTTGAATGCCCCCAGGAATGCCTTGACATCATTGTCCATGTTGAGCTTGCTTAGAAGCCCTGGGCATCGCAGATTGGGCCAGGGAGGGGAACCATAGCATTTGCTTCAAGCTCACCAGTTCCTGGGTAAGAGCATGAAGGCCATGGGCCACCTCTTGGAAGATCTGTCCCTGCTGCACACTCATGTTGAGAAGGTGCCTCATCATGGTATCCATGGCTTGAGTGCCAGGGGCTGTCTTCTGCCCACACTGTTCACCAGTGTAGTGGCCCTAGTGGCAAAAAGTGACACAGACACTCGAACAACAGGTGTGAAGTGCAAACCAGGTGGGTTTTATCTTCTCTCCTTTGTGGAGTGGGCCTGTGGCATGCAGGTGGTGATCAGGTGAGGAGAAGGGTTCAAGATGGTGCAAGGAGGTGAAGAGTGATGGGCTGGTCCTTACTGGAAGAAAGCAGCTCTCTTGTCCTTCCAGTGTGTGGTGTGGAGCATTGTCTGAACTGGTGTCTGATGAGTGAAGAGAACACAAAACATCAGGGTAAGTGTTCAGGAAGATGTATTCACATGTTATACTGTGGGGAGTCCTCATATACTCAGTCATGATCTCCTGGAGGGTGAATGTGCATGCTGCTGTAACTATTAGCTGCCAGCCATGCTGTGTTTTGTCCACTCCTCCTTATGTGTGTAGCGTGGTCCCCTATCCATGGTGCTGAACTGCTTGCTTTCAGCATGGAGGGTGAGGGACTGTGTTTTTTTTCCCCTCTTTTTTCTTTCAGCATCATGGCCAATACTCAGCTAGAAGTGCCTGCATATAGGGAGAAGGCGGCTGCTGGCCTGCTAGCTTTCCAGTATACTACATGGCTTAGAATTTTAATTTGGTTCAAACCTGTAGAGTATATACTAGTGCATCTCAAACAATTAGAATAATCATCATCTTTTGGCTGCTCCCATTAGGAGTCACCACAGAGGATCTGTTCTGCATATGATTTGGCATAGGATTTACTCCAGATGCCCTTCCTGATGCAAACCTCCCCCTATCTATCTGGGCTTGGTACTAAGTATGCACTGGCTTGTATCCCAGGGGCTTGGTATTTTACCTAATCTGCATGTTTTTGAACTGTGGGGGAAACCAGAGCACCTGGTGGAAACCCACGCAGACATGGGGAGAACATGCAAACTCCATACTGAAAGGCCCCTGCCGGCCACTGGGCTCGAACCCAGGACCATCTTGGTGTGAGACGATAGTGCTAACCACTACACCATCGTGCCACTTGGTGTAGGACACATTCAAAATACTATAAAGTAACTGTTTTAACTGCTCCCTGCACATGTACTGATTGCTGCCAAAGCTAGTTAGCTAGTTTACTGCTGCAGTGCTCAATAACAGCTATACCAGGTGATCAACTGAAATGAACCAGCTAGATAGCACATTGGGAAAATTGTAGCTAGCTATTCATTGCTTACATTAATAATTTGCTCCAATTTGTGGTCCAGAAGAGATGACATAGTCATGAGAAAGGTACTTCCATACACTGTCAGACACAGGGGTACAGTAGCAGTCCATTTCTGTCCCCCAAAGTACAGTCTATACTAATGTACCGCCTTGGGAACATTATTGGACCTCAAGGTAACTATATGTACCTTTTTAGGGCCAAAAAGGTAAAAATAATGTTCTCAAGCAGCATATAAATGGTACAAATAAGTACCTTAGTGGGTGCTGCCCCAGTGACCAGCTGTTGTATCCCTAAAGGTGCACTTTATTTTCTGAGAGTGTAGAATAATAATTTTGTTTCCCTTTCACAAATATCAGTATAGCACAATAAAGCCGCAAAACATTACTTGACACATATAATCATCTGTGCTGTATATGCTATCAGTTAACTACCTGAATAAACATTTGGACCTGTATAAAACATTAAGGATTCAAACCTGAACCCAACCCCCTGCCCCTGCTCTGGATGTACTGTTTGAGAGGCGATAACATTTCTCTTCCCGGATTAATTTGAATGGCATATACTGTATAAACTGAACTGCAAAAACCTATTTAAGCACTGAAATTGTTCTTTGAATTGACACAATTCTATATAGAGCCATTAGCGGCACAGTGGTGTAGTGGTTAGCACTATCGCTTCACGGCAAGAAGGTATGGGTTTGAACCCAGAGGCCAACGAGGGCCTTTCTGTGTGGAGTTTGCATGTTCTCCCCGTGTTTCCTCCAACAGTCCACAGGTTAGGTGAATCGGTGGCTCTAAATTGACCGTGTGTGTGTGTGTGTGTGTGTGTGTGTGTGTGTGTGAACAGTGTCACATGTACACTTCAAGCACAATGAAATTCATCCTCTGCATTTAACCCGTCTGAACACATGCACACACACAGAGCAGTGGGCAGCCACACTAGAGCACCTGGGGAGCAGTCAGGGGTTAGGTACCTTGCTCGAGGCCCCATGTTAACCTAACTGCATGTCTTTGGACTGTGGGGGAAACCAGAGCACCCGGAAGAAACCCACGCAGACATGGGGAGAACATGCAAACTCCACACAGAAAGGCCCTCACCTGCTGCTGGCTTCAAACCCGGAACCTTCTTGCTGTGAGGCGACTGTGCTAACCACTACACCACTGTGCCACCCTGAACATAATAAAGGATCTTGGCTTCCTCAGGAAGTAGAAGCTGCTTTGTCCCTTCCTGTAGACAGTGTCAGTGTTACATTTCCAGTCCAGACTGTTGTCAAGGTGAATACCCAGGTATTACACCATGCCACAAAGCAATCCACTGGTCCTCTGTATTCAGTCTCCTGTCCACTACTGACACACCCCACAACTGCAGAATCATCTGACTGAGTTGTACTGGAGGTCTAAGGTCTACAGTGTGACGAGGAAAGGCAAGAGTACAGACCCTTGCTGTGCTGCTATAACCACGTGCTCAGACACACATCCCCTTATTCACACAAACTTTGTTCTGTCTGTCTGGTAGTCAGTAATCCAGGAGGTTGTGGAGATGTCTACCTGCACCTTTTGGAGCTGGATTGTTTTAAAGGCACTGGAAAAAAAATCAAGAAATATGATCCTCACAGTGCTGCCAGCTTTGCCCAGGTGAGAGTGAACTTACTGAAGCAGGTAGGTCATGGCATCGTCAAGTCCAATTTCAGGGCAGTAGGGTCCAGAGCGGTCAATTACCTGAGGTCTGAGATGGGCCAAAACCAATCTCCCCAGGACTTTCATGGTATGGGATGTTAAGGCAGCCACTGCCACAAAGAGGGTAGATGAACATTAAGGGTAGATGGAGACGACTTCTTTGGTCCCAGAACAAGGCAAATATGTCTTCCACAGCACTGGAACATTCTCCTGGCTCAGGCTAAGGTTGAAAGGGTATCCAGTATTGCTGTCCTGCGCAGGCCTTCAGTACCCTGAGGCTGATACCATCCGGACCTGTTCTGGTGCCGTGTCTCCAGCTGTTTCTTCACCTGATTGCTAGAAACAGACAGGCAGTTTGGGAAGGTAGGTAGATGGGGGCTCAGTGTTTTCAAGTGTGGGGGAAGGGGTTGATGGAGCTGTGTTGGAAGTCCATGGTAGGGGTTGAGGGGTGTGAGGAGGCACAGTATGAGTCATTGATCCTGATCACTGAGGAGGTGTGAGAGGGAAGCAGCTGTGAGGGCATGGAGGGTGTGGGGTCTGTATAGCTAGGGACGAAGGGGCTGGGGGACAAGGTAATGTGTTCAACGGGTTCAGTACTGAACCTGTTGAACACATTCAGCTTATTGGTTCTGTTCAGGTGTCCCTCAGCATGAATCCCCTTTACCCTGTGATCATCTTCATTCCCAACCTCACATGCCTCACGTTGTTTCGCTGGAGCTTGTTCTCCAGCTTTCATCTGTATGCCGCCTTGCTCTCTCTCAGCATCACTTTCAGCTCCCTCTTTAAATTATTTCTGTAAGTAAAGATGATGAACAAAATCCAGAGAATTCCTAAACAATTTAGTGACCCTGGGAAAACACTAAGGATGATTTCATGTATGCAGGGTTTAGTTTTTTGAGTGGATCCCTGATCCCTGGTGTGTTCTCCATCTCAGTGCAGTTCTTTAGGTTGGTGAGAACACAGCAATCACACTCCGGTCCGAGGTGGTCTCTGTCCACTTCCAAGAGAGTGAAAGAGCAATTTGAATTTCAGTGATCTTCAATTCCATTTCAAAAAAATCTTTGTGTATCCCGTACTAGGTCCATCAATACGTCTGTATGTCCACCCGAGATTCTCATTAGCGCAGTATGTCAAGAATGGATGGTTGAATATTTGTAGGATTTATATGGAATTATCATTCTAACCGGGGTGGCATGGTGGTGTAGTAGTTAGCACTGTGGTCCAGGGGTGAAAGTAACTTTTATTTCTTGCCGGTATATTATTTTGAGTCATAGCGTGTGCAGCGCGTGCCGAAAAATACACCTAATTATTTATTATTGTCTACTTATCAAGCATTCACTAGGACGTCTTATCACTCAGTAATACTAGTATAGTACTTTTTTATCACACTATCACTCTTTCATCCACCTGTATCAGTTTTTGA
>JAPEKN010000009.1:18744361-18756924 GCA_028877435.1 Cathorops dasycephalus
ATTTCCACACCAGGTGTGTGTGTGTGTGTGTGTGTGTGTGTGTGTGAGAGTGAGTAAGAGAGAGACAGAGAGAGAGAGATGGGGGGGGCAGGGGCGGGGGGAACTGTGTTCTACGGATCAAATAGTCCGATGAGTGAGTAGAGCGGTGTGTGTAGAGGAGGGGTGCTGTGACGCTGTGTGAGGATTTTCATTTAGTCCGAGCACAGATATTGACTCGTATTACTCATATAATACTTGTACTCGGCAAAAGTGCTTTATCCGTACCGGATACTCGTTTCAGCTGAGTATCCGGCTCAACTCTACTTTGCCATTTGATATTGGCTCTGATAACCTGTTTGTCCTCACCTGACCATGGCCTGTTTTTTGGCTCTGCCTTTTTTGAATGTTTTGGATTTGTCTGGCAGTTTACCTCATGAAACTCCTTTCTGCTTTTACGTCCCTCTGTCACATGTATTTCAGTCAACCGCCTTCACCTACAGTAATAAGTCATAATACTAAAATGGACCCACTTCTCACACAAAACACTCATGGTATATGCAAAATTTTAGGCACATTCTCCTCATCACTAATTTCTCCTTCTGAGTCACTATCACAGTTCAGTTAAAGGGTCATGGATAGAGGTGATGATTTCTTCATCTGTTGTGGAAATAGGAGAGCTTACCAGTATGTCATTGTCAGTGTCCACCCACTGACACACTACGTTTCCTGAATCTTCACCATTCAGTTCATTTGTGTGTTGCAAATCACTGGTGATGTAATTTATGTTGTGCTGCAGGGCTAGATGGTGGTATACAAACGCTGCTGATACACTCAAATGAGGTGTACAGTTCAGCAGTATCAGTACTCATTTCGTCCTTTTATCAATCCGTTGATCACTGTTCTCAATAATTATTAGTGATCATCACCTCAGCAAGGCTAGTTAAGCCTTTGTTTTATGGTGTGAACACATTAACTTGACTGCAGATGTGATTACTTATTGTTTTTCTCTAGTTGGAAGAGGAAGGCATGGCTCAATGTGTCATGTAAACAGGCAAATGATGGATGTAATTGCAAGAAGAGTGTTTATTGATAAACAGGCAGGCAAACAGTTCCAAAACGTAAGACAAACACAGGGTCGTGAATGGTCAAGCGAGACACAAACAGAATGGCAGAGGCAAAGAAAAAAAGCAGAGTCCAAATACACAAAACAAAGTAAAAATCAGAAAGGCGATACACAGATACAAGGCTTGATAATGTGAGACACTAGGTACAGCATGTAAACTTTGCCAAGTCAGTGTGTTCAGAGAGTCCTTCTAAGTGCCTGCTGTGATTTTGCTCTAATCTGCAACAGATACATAGTACTGTCATTAGCCCTAATGGTGCTGTGCATGCACTGAATGATCTGAGCACAAACCTGCATGGATGCGAGACAATGATTATTTTTTGAAGACTCAATCTCAGTGTCACTAAAGGCAGGAAATATGAACTTAGTTTGTTATATGCAAAAGTTCATAGTAAAAGAGTTCCGTATAGAAGGGTTGCAGTGCAATTATAACTGATATATTTTCTACAGTAGTCTCCTTAGCTGCACAGACTGCCTAAATTTGAAGGCTTGAACCTAAATTTACAACCCTAATTCCAAAAAGTTGCGACAGTGTAGAAAACATAAATAAAAACAGAATGTGAAGATTTGCAAATCATGGAAACTCTATATTTCATTGAAAATAGTACAAAGACTATGATAAAACTGATCAATTTTACTGTTTTTAAAAAATATATATATGCTTATTTTGAATTTGATGTCAGTAACACATTTCAGAAAAGTTGGGACAGGGGCAACAAAAGACTGAAAAAGTTGTGTAATGCTAAAAAATTAATAATTTGTTTAATTGGCAACAGGTCCATAACATAAAGGAGTATAAAAAGATCATCCCAAACAGGCTGAGTATCTTAGAAATAAAGATGGGGAGGGGATCACCGCTCTGTGAAAGACTGTGTGGATAAACAGTGCAACAATTTAGGTATAACATTCCTCAGTGTAAAATTGCAAATTTGTGTTTCACATTATCTATGCTACATAATATCATTAAAAGATCCAGAGAATCTGGAGAAATCTCTGTATGCAAGTGACAAGGCTGAAAACTGCCATCAGATGCCTGTGATCTTCAGGCCCTCTATTTTTTTTAATCTAGTTTCATTTTTTTATTAATCTTTTAACATGCATACTTACATTTTTGGCTTGCCATACTGTAAAAAAGAAGGGGAAAAGTGTGAGGTAATTCACTTTATTCAACTGCAAGCTAAATGGCAGTCTAAAACAGCAGAAAGAAAATGGCTGAAATAGGACAAAATATGTGATGTGAGGTTTGTTTGTTTGTTTTTTAACTTCCTAAAATCAAGCATATAATTAGATTTTAGGTTTTATGTATCCATGCAAAACTTGGCAGACTTTGAAAAACATGGGATTATAGTGTTAATAATGATGAATGATTTGCCATCCGGTCAGTTACGCATTCGTTTGGATTTATTATTTACGATGCACATAGGTGCTAAATCGTCTTCACAGGAAGAGCTGTAGTGTTAGTTTACTTGCTTTTACAAAGTGTCATCTTGCATGATAGCAATGGCAAAGACTTTGCACTTTTAATTTAATCTTATTTCTGTGAACGATCACTTTCATGCAGGATTAAGTCGATAGTGATTGTGTAGGTCTATCTAGATTCTGTAGAAAAACTGGAAGGTGGTCAACACTCAAAAACCAACTCAGCAATGAATGTGTTCATACAGTATGGTCAAGTCAAGTGTATTTATTATTTTTCATGGTATATCCAAATATACAGTACTGTACAAAAATAGGCATATACAAAGAAATGTTGTAGAGAAAAGTAGTGTTGTAGTCAAGACCACCTAAACCGAGATTAAGTCATGACCAAGACCAAAGTGTACTGAGACCTTCAAAAAATGGTCTTGAGACCGGTCTCGAGGCCAAGACCGGCCTCAAGTACAACAACACTGGTTATGGAATTGCTAGATTAAAAAAAAAAAAAAGTGGACTCAATAGAACAATAAGATATAGTGGTCTACTGAGTGGCTGCTTAATGTGAAATGGCAGACATGTGTCATAAGCATGTCTATTTTTTTAACAGTTGATGATAATAATATATAGGCTGTCACTCCCATTCAAAGTTAAATGTTAGCCATTTTCCATTTACATTGTATGAAATTATGTACAAAAGTATCCATATTATACATTCAATAAAGTTGCATTGTCATGCTTGTTATAGTTTTATCACAATATTAAATAATATTATTGAAGAAATGCCATTGTATGTTGTACACTTTCATTCATTGTTATTTCTTCATAGTGTACTGGTCAAACCAAGATTGACACAAATTAAGCAACTTGTGGTTTGCTTGACTGCATGGCCAGTGGGACTTAATTATATGAGTTCTAATTGCAAAACATGTTAAAATCCAGACCCACACCGAGGGATGTTTTATACTCTTCTCTGGGGATAAATGGCTTAAATTGCTTTGATAGGTTCAAAGGTGGACTGTTTGGTAGTGTGTATCAAAACATGTTTATCTGTGCTGTATGAGGTCACATGGGGATACTAGAGAGCTTGAACCTGGAGTACATGATGCCTGCATTAGTACACCTAGGCTAATATGAACTGTGGTGAAGGGAGGCCTATTCAACAGGTGGCCAGAGGGCCAAACACAGCCATTTACAATGTTCCAAATAGCCTGTCAGGCTCCTGCTAAATAAAATAAGTAAAAAAATAATAATAATAAAAAAGGACATGACTACTAAAGCATTGAACATTCACCATAAGAAATCCAAGGTGGATTTGTCATAAGGCTCCTACCCATGCCATATATTGTCATTTTCTATATCTATCTTTTGTGTTGGAAAGTCTCTTATTCTGTTAGTAAATATTATATGGCAGCTGTGGTTAGATTGGGGGGGATGTAACATCAGCAATAAGCTGATTTAATGACTGTTTGGTTTTTAAGAACTATTATTTGATATGCTTGAGTAGGACTACTTGGCAAATGTTTTAACCTACAGGGGGAAAATTGAACAAATACATAATCCCTAAACTACTCAGTGGTGTCCTGTATAAATTGTAAGGCTATTTCAGGACATTATTTTTTACATTTGGAGTAAACTTCCTTCTGAATACTGAACTTTATGACGTGACTAAAACTGTGTGAATTCATTGAAGTCTCTTATAAAATGGTCATATTTAAAAATCTGTTTAATTTAGCTATTATTGAATGTGGTAAGCAAAATATCTATATGAACAAATGAATGTACAGTTGTACCATACCTGTTCTTATTATATATATTTCATGAAGTTATTTTGCTTTTTTTCATTTATCAAATCATTCCTCTTCATCTAGAGCATCTCTGGAACATTTCTGCCACATTTATTCTTGCAAAGGGGCAATTTAGAGTAGTCAGTCAACCTCATCGCCAGTTCCAAACCCGGATAAATGGGGAGGGTTGCATCAGGAAGGGTTTCCAGCATAAAATTCGTGCCAAATCAACTATGCAGATGATGAAGAAGTGGCCAGTCATACTGGATCGTTCAAGGCCTGGGTTAACAATGACTGCCACTGAAACCATTTCCCAGCAGGGTACCCATGGATACTCTGCTACTGGTGGAAAATGGAGGAGAAAGAGAGGTGGAAGGTGAATTTGGAAGAAACATGACAGTAGAAAAGGCAGGAGAGTGGAATTGAAAGTTGGCACTATAACTGTTAAAGGAAGATAACTGGTTGATATGATGGAGAAGAGAAAGATTGACGTCCTATCTGGACAAGAAACAAAATGGAAGAGAACTAAGGCCAGGAACACTGGAGTTGGTTTCAAGCTTTTCTATCATGGTGTGGATGGGAGGAAAAATGTCATAGGGGTAATCCTCAATGAAGAGAATTGGATTTGGTGGATTGGTGGATTTCGCAAAAAAGAATGGAAATGGCTGTGTGTTTCTAATTCAAAAAGAAAGAAGAGCATAAAGTAATATATACTGTAAGAGTCGAGGAAGGTGTTCTTAGATGGAGTATATTTTATGTCAAAGATGCAATCTGAAGGAGATTGGAGACTGCAAAGTGAGAGCAGGGGAGAGTGTAGCTAAGCAGCATCAGATGGTGGTTTGGAGGATGAACATAGATAAAAAAAGAGGAAGAAGGAGAAAGCTAAATCAAAAATCATATGGTGAACAGTGGAAGAGCCTGTTGTGAGAACCTATTGTTCATATGAGGGCGGGGTACACCCTGGAGAAGTCGCCAGGTCATCACAGGGCTGACACATAGACAACCATTCACACCCACATTCACACCTACCTTACGGTCAATTTAGAGTTGCCAGTTAACCTAACTTGCATGTCTTTGGACTGTGGGGGAAAACAGAGCACCCGGAGGAAACCCATGCGGACAGGGGGAGAATATGCAAACTCCACACAGAAAGGCCCTCGCCGGCCATGGGCTCGAACCTGGACCTTCTTGCTGTGAGGCGACAGCGTTAACCACTACGCCACCCTGCTGCCGTGGTGGGTTGTGTGCTAGTGAAATAAATGGAGTTACGAGGAACCTGTGTCTCCCTCTTTTCATGACATGGTGTCAGAAGTGGGATCCCACGCTAACACTGGAGATGAGATGGCTAAGTTTAGTCCCCCAGAGCCGTTCAATTTTGCCCACCTGGCAGTGTGGCGGCAGAGGTTTTCCCACTTCCGAGTGGCATCGAAGCTGGATAAGCAGAGTGGGGAGGTGCAAGTCAATTCTCTCCTCTATTCTATGGGGTGAGATGCGGAGCCTAGGTACAGTTCATTTATATTTCCTGCTGCCACAGAGGCTATTTCACACCCCGAGTTTGACTTTAAAATTGTGGTGGAAAAGTTGGATGAACACTTTGTACCCAAACGGAACGTAATCCATGACCGCACCTGCTTTCACAAGAGGACCCAACGGGCTGGTGAGACCCTGGAGGCATTTGTCTGGAGCCTGTATGAGCTTGTGCAGCACTGCGAGTTCGGCAACAGTAAGGATGAACAGATTCGGGACCGCATTGTGATAGGAATATTGGATAAAGAGGTCTCACAGAGGCTGCAGCTTGAGGCGGATCTAACACTGGAGAGGGCAATCCAGCTCACGCACCAGAGCGAGCAGGTCAAACAACAGAGTGCGGAGCGTGTGGAAACTGGAGTGAATGAGATGAGACACAAAGAGTACAGCAACACGAGACAGAGCTATGATAAATCACGAGAGTCACAGGGACAAAAACACAGTGACGCTAAACAGAACTGCCAATGATGCAATAGAATGCATGATAAAAAAGAGAGCAGTCCTGCCCACAATAAAAGATGCAGGAAGTGTAACAAGATGGGCGATTTTGAAGTTGTATGCAAAACCAGAATGCTAAAAGAAGTCAGGACCGAGGCTGTGGCGGATTTGGAGGATGATTCATTTTTCATAGGAGGACTTTTCCTTGGAACCAGACTCAGACACAGATTGGGATGTCGAGCTGATGGTGAATGGCGACCCAGTAGATTTTAAAATCAATACTGGGGCTGACACGACCATTATGACAGAAGAGACATTCAGTGGGTTACGGCAAAGGCCCAGCCTGATCCTTTCCAGGCCGACAGTGTACAGCCCGAGAGGGAAAGTTTTGTCTGTGGGAAAATTCCTTGCCACTACCATGTACAAGGGCAGAAAGATCAGTACTGGATCAAAGTCATTAAAGGGCAATATACAAGTAACTTACTGGGCAAGTCCGTGGCAAAGCGAATGGGACTGGTTGCAAGAGTCAGTGAAATCAACAGCAGCCTAACAGATGATGTGTTCGGAGAAATAGGATTACTAAACTGTGAGCCTGTTAAAATAGAAGTGACAAACGATGCAGTGCCATATAGTGTAAGCATGCCAGGCAGAGTTCCCTTTCCACTTCTCCCAAAAGTTGAAAAAAAGTGTTAAAGCGCATGCTCAGCCTGTGGATCACAGAGGAGGTCACTGAACCCAAAGACTGGTATGCACCAATGGTGCCTGCTCCAAAGTGCAACAAGGATGAGGTCAGACTGTGTGTGGATTTAAAACAGCTGAACAAGGGAGTAAAGCGGGAGCACTACATTCTGCCCACACTGGACAATATAACGCCCAAGTTGGCTGAAGCCAAGGTTTTCTCCACTTTAGATGCCTCAAGTGGGTTGGCAGATCCCATTGGACCCCAGCTGCCAGAAATTAACCACGTTCATAACTCCCATGGGCAGATTTTGCCTCAAACGTTTGCCATTTGGGATTACATCAGTGCCTGAGATTTTCCAGTGGCTGATTAGCACACTGCTCAAGGGCCTGGAGGGGACCGTTGTTGTGATGGATGACATCCTTGTCTATAGGTCTAATAAGGAGGAACACAACCGCCTCCTGGATGTGGTGCTACGCATGATTAAAGCTTCAGGCCTCAAGCTCAACAGAGGAAAATGCCACTTTAGACAGACTGAACTACAGTTCTTTGGGCACATAATAAGCGCTGACAGTGTGAAACCGGATAACAGCAAAGTGGAGGCCATCACCAAACTGCCCAGCCCTACAAATGTGGAGCAACTTCGCCAGGTGTTAGGACTGATAAACTATGTGGGCAAATTCCTTCCTGGCCTGTCCACCATGCTGCACCCGCTCGCAAGTCTACTCAGAAAAGAGACTGCATGGGTCTGGGGTGAGCCTCAGGGGCAGGCATTCAGCAAAGCAAAAGCTAGTGGTGGCAGCACCAGCACTATGTTACTATGACACAGGCTGGCCAACCATGGTCAGCGCGGACGCCAGTAGCTATGGCCTGGGCACTGCCCTGTTACAGGACCATGAGGGAGAGTTGCGGGCTGTTGCCTTCTGTTCTTGTACTCTCACAGATGCGGAAAAAAGATATTCCCAGATAGAGAAGGAGTGCTTGGCATGTATGTGGGCCTGTGATCGCTTCGCCCATTACATCCAGGGGATGGGCAGGGTCCACCTTCAAACAGACCATAAGCCTTTGGTGCAATTGATTAACACATTTGACCTTGACAAAACCCTATTGAGATGTCAGAGGCTGCTCATGTGCCTAATTGTGGTTCGATGTCATTGCTGAGCAAGTCCCAGGTAAACAGCTGGCAGTGGCGGATGCACTCTCGAGGCACCCCCTGGATGGAGACCACAAGTCGGACACTGATGGTCAGGTCAGAGCATATGTGAACACTATGGCGGCCAGCAAGCCAATCAAGTCACCCAAGCTTGAGGAAATTCATAGAGCCACACAGGGTGATGCTGAACTTCAAAAAGTGATCACCTTCATCAAAAAAGGGTGGCCACAGAGAATGGCAGAGTTCTCACCCCTGTGAGTATTTCACACAGCTAGGGCTCACCTTTCTGAATCAGATGGTCTAGTATTGTACCAAGATCGCATTGCAATCCCCACAGCACTCAGATCTGATGTTCTAAACCAGCTGCACGAAGGTCACCAGGGACTAACCAAGTGTCGAGAGTGAGCCAGGTTAACGGTCTGGTGGCCCAGCATTGGGACCCAGATTACCAAGAAAGTGAGATCATGTGACTTCTGTGCAGACCATAAACCTACACAGAGACATGAACCACTGATAATGACTCCCCTACCCAGTGGCCCCTGGCAAAGGATTGCAGCTGATCTGTGTGAGCTGGAGGGTAAGAGTTTCCTTGTTGTAGTGGACTATTTTCTGAGAGACATTGAAATTGCTCCTCTCACGACTACTACAAGCAGACAGGTTATTGGCAAGCTCAAACATGTTTGTGAGATGGGGAATTCCATTTGAACTGGTCACTGACAACGCCACACAGTTCACATCAGCTGAGTTCCAGGACTTTAAAAAGAGGTATGGTTTCACTCACATAACCTCCAGTCCCCATTACCCACAGGGTAATGGGGCCACAGAGAGAGCTGTCCAAACAGCTAAACACATCCTCAAACAGCCAACCCCTGCCTAGCCTTAATGTGTTATTGCTCTACACCGATCGCCACAACTGGAGCAAGCCCCACTCAGCTGATGACCGGATGACAAATCTGCACCACTGTCCCAGCATTAGAGAAGTCATTACTGCCACAGCCAGCCAACTGGGACCTCGTCTCCCGGAAAGACGCTGTGGCTAAGGAAGCTTACAGGTTCTTCTATAACTGCATATATTCAGGTCGTCCTCTCCCTGAGCTGCACCCAGGTCAAAATGTCAGGGTGAAGCACGATGGGGACAAAGGTTGGTAGACACCTGCTCCAGTCATCAGCAAGTCTAAGGAGCCAAGATCCTATGTGGTGGAAATGGACAATGGTACAGTGACTCGTCGGCAACAGGTGACATCTTCAGGCTGCTCCTGAGGCAGCCAATCCAGTGGAGCAATGGCAGTGTGATGCTCCTGTCCCACCACAGCAGGACTGCAGTTCCCCAGCTACAATGGTAGCGACACCACAAGAGCCATCACAGGGCCAACCATTGTCAGGTCCTGCCTCGCAGTCTCCTCTCCAGGCTACCACTCCCCGGAGACTGACCTCCAGGGGCTGCAAGGTTAAACTGCCTCTCAGATTTAGAGACTGATAGAGACATTGACTTTAAAGTTCTCTTTACTAGATCTGTGTAGGTATTTGTTCTTACAAGAACCACAGACATGAAGAGGACTGAATTTGGGGGAGGGTCATCCTCCTCTCTCTCATAAGGGCAAAATAATCCCTTCTCAGGACTGAGGGTAGTCTACCCCAATGATGTCCAGCGTTCAGTTGAGGAGAGAGAATGGGAGAGTATTATTATGGAAAAAAAAAATGTTACGGTTTATCCTGTCAAATGGAAACTGATACTGTTTATGCATGTTACTGTTTATTTACGGTATTTACAGTGGAATAGTTACAAATGTTGTCTGCCTTGCAGGTAGTGGGTTCAGATGTAAGAGAACAATGGTTGCTGTTCAGTGGCAAGTAGTAATTTCACTGATTACTGATAATGTTTATTTTTCTTCTAAAAAGGGGAGATGTTGTGAGATAACCTATTGTTCATATGAGGCTACGGTAGCCAGTGGGGGGCTGGGTGTGATGATGTGACCAGAAGCCGGAAGTTTAGTAGGGAAATGGGTGACTGTTAGCGGTGTGTTGTGTGCTAGTGAAATAAACAGAGTTATGAGAAACCCATGTCTCCCTCTTTTCATGACAGCCTCACACCAAAAGGAAGATTATAAGTCAGAATTTAGGGATATAGTGAGACAGACATTTGATGAAGAGGTATTAGATGATTGGGCAACTGTGGCAGAAGTGGTGAGGGAGACAGATAGGAAGGAGGTGGGGAGTTACATCAGGACAAAGAAAGGAAGATAAGGAAACTTGGCAGTGGAATGAGCAAGTCCAGGAGAGTATAAGGAGGAAGACGTTGGCAAAGCAAAGCTGGGTTAAAAAGAGAGATCAAGAGAGCAGACAAGGATACAAAGAGATGCGAAGGAAAGCAAAGAGAGCAGTGGCAAGGGAAAAGGCATGTGATGAACTATATGAAAGATTTGATGCTAAGGATGGAGAAAAGGACCTGTAATGAGTAGTAAGACAACAAGATCAAGCTGGGAAGGATGTGCAGCAGGTTCCGCTGATAAAGGATACATAGGGAAATGTGCTGACAAGCAAATAGTGTGCATTAAGAAGGTGGATGGAGTACTTTGAGAAGCTGATGAATGAAGAAAATGAAAGAGAGAGGAGCTTGGCTGAGGTGGAGATAGTGAATCAGGAAGTACATCAAATTAGCAAGGAGGAAGTAAAGCAAGCTCTGAAGAGAATGAAAAGTGGTAAGGCAGTCAGCCCAAATGATATACCAGTGGAGGCATGGAGATGCTTAGGAGAGATGGCTATTGACTTTTTGACTAGATAGTTTAACAAGATCTTGAAAAGTGAGAGGATGCCTGAGGAGTGGAGAAGTATACTGATACCAATATTCAAGAACAAGGACGATGTTCAGTACTGCAGTAACTATAGAGGCATACATTTGACCAGCCACAGTATGAAGCTATGAGAAACAGTAGTGGAAGTTAGGCTAAGATGAGAAGTAGAGATATGTGAGCAACATTGTGGATTCAAGCCAGGAAAGAGTATTACAGATGCAATATTTGCTTTGAGAATGTTGATGGAAAAGTATAGAGAAGGCCAGAAAGAGCTGCATTGTGTGTTTGTGGATTTAGAGAAGGCATCTGACAGGGTGCCAAGATAGGAGTTGTGGTACTGCATCAGGAAATCAGGAGTGGTGGAGAAGTGTGTGAGATTGGTGCAGGATATGTATGAGAACAGTGTAACAGCAGTACGATGTGCAGTGGGAATGATGGAGGCATTTAAGGTGGATTTTGGATTGCGTCAGGGCTCAGCCATAAGCCCTTTCCTGTTTGCAATGATAATGGACAGGTTGACAGATGACATCAGGCAAGAAGCCCTATGGACAATGATGTTTGCAGATGATATTGTGATCTGTAGTGAGTACAGGGAGCAAGTGGAAAAAAAAAAACTTGGAGACATGGAGGTATGAAGTAGAGAGAAGGGGAATGAAAGTCAGTATAGGAGCAAGACGGAGTACATGTGCATGAATGAGGGTGAGGACAGTGGTATAGTACAGCAGCAAGGAATAGAGGTGGTCAAAGCAGATGGGTTCAAATATCTGGGGTCTACTGTACAAAGTAATGGTGAGTGCAGAAGAGAAGTGAAGAAAAGAGCGCAAGCAGGTTGGAATGAATGGAGAAGAGTGTCAGGAGTTTTTTGTGAGAGAAGGTTGCCAGCAAGAGTGAAATAGAAAGTGTACAAGACAGTAGTGAAACCAGCTATGTTGTATGGTTTGGAAACACTGGCACTGACAAAGACCAAAGGCTAAACTGGAGGTAGCAGAGCTGAAGATGCTGATATTTTCATTGGGAGTGACAAAGTTGGACAGAATCAGAAACGAAAATATTAGAGGGACAGTACATGTAGAATGGCTTGGAGACAAAGTGAAAGAGGTGAGATTGAAATGGTTTGGATGCATACAGTGGAGAGATACAGGGTATGTTGGGAAAAGAATGCTGGAGATGGACTTGCCAGGTCGAAAGAAAAGAGGAAGACCAAAAATGAGGTTTATGGACATGGTAAAGGAGGACGGTTAATAATAATAATAATAATAATAATAAGTTAAATATATATAGTACCTTTCAAAAAACCCAAGGACCCTTTACAATTTTAGACAAGGAAAAAAAAGTCCACCAAATAGGGGTCAGGATGTAATTCCCATGGTGTAGCAGCCACAGTCCCACCAAAAGGCGCACGAAAATAAGTCCCACATCTCCAGCACAGCTGCCGTGACACCACCAGCAACATCGCTCGAACACCACTCCATGGATCCACAAAGCGAGGACAGAAGCACCGCCACGCAGAGCGCTGGCATGTCCCAAACCGCCTGCACAGCTTCCGCGACGCCACCAAGCAACATCGCTCAGAACATCACGCCAAGCATTAAAGTACAGAGCGCTGGACAACCACGATGTTAAAATAAGCAATGAGCTCACTGCAGTCCACAGCTGGGAGCACAGGCATCAC
>JAPEKN010000009.1:22599492-22614329 GCA_028877435.1 Cathorops dasycephalus
TGCCTTTGTGTTCGTAAAAGCATTCCAATTTACTTGTACATGGTACTTTTCCCTCTTCCCATGGTCAATCTCAACTTGCTTAAGCCTTCCTTCCAACACCTTTATTTGTCTCTGGCTAAAACTATCCTCCTTAGGAAACCCACAATCTGACCCAAAATGTAAACTGTGAGCATGACTCAGGCCCATAATTTTTAATCATATTTAACATTTGGAAAAGATGGAAATGGTACCAATATTTTGTTCTCATTTGGCTTAGACTCCTGTTGACCCATAATTTAACACAATGCTGACCTTCAGTTACTATGCGCACTCATCACGCGTTCCAGACATGTGCATAAGTATGCTAAATGCTTTAACACTAGTCAGTGCCTAGATAGGTTTCCATTAACCTTACTTAAGATCTTACTGTTCCCAACGGTATTTGGACAACCCTGTCGCTCTAATATTGTGTGACAAAGTGAAGGTAGAATTTTATCACCTGCTGTTCTTTGATGCCAGTGGCAGTGAGGATGACTTTTTTTTTTTAAATAATCTCACTAGGTGGACACAGATCTGTCTCTGGAGAGCTTCAGATCGCTTCATGCCTTCTTGGGGGGGATCCTGCTGCTTGTAGCACCCCAATCCTCATCGCCAAGAAATTGTGGTGGAAAAATGAGGCCTGAGTCGAAGGAGAATCGGAATAAACAGCGTTTTATTGTGGGACTTCCAGATACAGATGGATGAAACTGGCAATGGCTAACCAACTGGACATGGTAGTGGTAGATAAACTGGAGAACAAGGCTGTGGTGATGGCTGTGGCAATGCCAAGTGATGACAACATCAGGAAAAAGGAACTTGAGAAGCTCGGGAGGTATCAAGGGCTGAAAAAAGGATGAGAAAAGATGTGGAAGATGAAGACAGTGGTCCCCCAATACATTTTGCCTTGGGTTCCATACTTTGGCAATGTCTTGTCAGCTCAGTGATGATAATACATCATTTTGGCCCCACTGAAGAATTGCCCACATTTTCTATCCACATTCGCTGGATTTGAGCAATCATATGCTCTGATTTGGCTACTATACTACTAGATTGTCGGCTTATGCTCTGTGACCAAGAGAAAAACAAAATGGTGGCGCATGTTACTGAACCAACTGAGGGTGAAATAAAAACTCTGAAACAAAACCCCAAAAAGTAAGTATTTAAAAGAAACCTGTAATGCACCTTTTTAGTTGGTTTGCCAACGGCCAGAAAACCCTGAAAAATAAACCAAAAAAAGCAGCAAGAGAGGTGGAGTCTCTCAGAAGTAAGATGGGGATGGGTTCAACGCTTTATGAAAGACTGCGAGGGCCAACAGTGCAACAATTTAAGAATAATGTTCCTCAATATAAAATTGCAAAGAATTTGGGGATCACATCATCTATGGTCCATGATATTTAAAAGATTCAGAGAATCTGGAGAAATCTCTGTATGCAAGAAACAAGGCTGAAAACTGACATTGAATGCCTGTGTTCTTCAGGCCCTGAGGAGACACTGCATTAAAAGCAGACACATGTCTGTAGTGGAAATCACTGTATGGGCTCAGGAACCCTTCAGAAAACTATTGTCTATGAAAACAGTTCATTACTGCATCCACAAATGCAAGTTAAAACCATATATAAACAATATCCAGAAACACCACCACCTTCTCTGGGCCCGAGCTCTTTTATGATGGACTGAGGCGAAGTGGAAAATTGTCCCGAGGTCTGATGACTCAAAAGTAGAAATTCTTTTCGGAAATCATGGACACCACGTCCTCCAGGCTAAAGAGGAGAAGGAACATCTGGCTTGTTATCAGTGCGCAGTTCAAAAGCCAGCGTCTGTGATGGTATGAGGGGGCATTAGTGCACATGACATGGCTCGCTTGTACATCTGGGAAGGCATCATTAATGCTGAATGATATATATACACATTTCAGAGCAATATGCTGCCATCCAGACAAAATCTTTTTCAGGGAAGGCCTTCTTTCAGCAAGACAATGCCACACCGCTTTCTGCACATATTAAAACTGAATGGCTCCAAAGTAAAAGAGTCCGGGTGCTAAACTGGCCTGCCTGCAGTCCAGACCTGTCTCCCACTGAAAATGTTTGGCGCATTATGAAGCGCAATATATGACCAAGGAGACCCTGAACTGCTATGCAACTGAAATTGTATATCAGGCAAGAATGGGACAACATTTTTCTTTCAAAACTACAGAAACTAGTCCCCTCAGTTCCCAAACGTATACAGAGTGTTGTCAAAAGTAGAGGTGATACAATACAGTGATAAACATGCCCCTGTCCCAACTTTTTTGAAATGTGTTGCTGACATCAAATTCAAAATGAGCATACGTTTTTCAAAAAACAAAATTTCTCAATTTCAACATTTGATATGTTGTCTTTGTACTATTTTCAATGAAATATAGGGTTTCCATGATTTTGCAAATTATCACATTGTTTTTATTTACAGTTTACACAGTGTCCAAACTTTTTTGGAATTGGGGTTGTAAACAATGATGTATGCTGCCGAGTCTGAACACAAATCACATTTCATGTCAACCAGTATCTTAACTCAACCATTGTCAGATGCTTCCATTATTTTTAAACATCTTGATATTTCCTGAAATGGTATGCTTTTTTCTAAATCAGCAGTCATGGTAAACATTTTTGAAATATACTTTAAACAACACTAACATTGATGATTTAAAAAAAAATAAAGTATGTGTTATTGATGGCGAGGGCATTGATGGCGAAGAGCTAACAAACTACAAAAGCACAGAAATGTACAGTAAACATGTGATTATTCAAATTATGCAGGTAAATGCGATATAATTCCAAGTCATATAAATCCAAGTCACAACTACCTGTTCACAGGGAATAAGGACAAAATAAACATGATTATCTACAGGGGGTTAACTACTAAGCATCAGTAATAACACTTTTTTTTTTTGCCTTTTTTTTTCTAGGAAGGCCTTGTACTCAGGTTCAAGTTCTAACCCCAGAAAGATCAGCACGTCTCATAAAAGAAGTCCTTGCCACAGTATGGCCTTCCAGAGACTTTTCTGTGCAGTGGTACCCTGGTGATAAAGAGAAGAAGCATCCCTTGGCATCTTGGCTGCAAATGGTTTGGAAACATCTGTATATACATTTTGATGATGACCTTAGTACTTTTGAAGACATGCCTTTGATCCCAAATGTGCCACTTGATGATAGTATAGAATCCTTGGAGCTCCTGCGTCTCAAGACTCCATCTCCTATCATTATTGTGAATGAAGATGAGGGCGCACGTTCTGAGGACCTGCTGGAAGTCATAAATAAAGTTGGAGGTGTTGTCTTACAAAATTTGGATTCTTGTTTGCAACACCCACTCCTGAAAAATTACATCCATCCATTATCTCCAAGCACTGTGCTACAACTTATGGACAGGATCTCATCCCAGAGACTGGCTAGCCAAGCCTCATCCCTTACTGTCAAACAAAAGGCTGCCCTCAGACGCTTTCTGGCTGGTCTTACAGATGTCACTGAAAAGGAGAAACGTATTATTCAAGACCTTCCTATCTTTGTGAAAGTGGGGAAGTTTTCAGACAAAGGTACTCCATCCTTTACTTCCCTGAAAGGAGCTAAAGCACTGCATCATACTGCCAAGCATCCTCCAGATGTCAAATTATCCATTAATGTGGTTGAGAGCAGTGATGAGGCTACAATTCGTCTCATTCGACTGTTAAATGTGGAACAAGTTAAAAGCACCGAATGCCTGAAGGTGATTCTTCAGGACATTGAGAGAGGTTTCTACACCAAAGAAGAAATGGAGAGCATCATGCTCTGGACCTTAACTCATTTGTCATTTCTCAAAAATGAAAACGAGGCAGTGATCACATGGCTTTCCTCTCTTAAGTTCATGTTTTCCTCCTCTGGAGAACCTCTTGCAGCAATGGAATTTTTTGATCCTGAAATGGAGATACTACAGGACCTGTTCTATATGGAGGAAAAGACAAGATTTCCACCAAACACATACACATCATCTCCTGATATTCTTCATTCTCTAAGACAGATAGGGCTCAAGAATGAGATGCAGCTCACTGAAAAAGATGTACTTCATGTTGCCTGGAAAATTGAAGAGTTACAGGGAAGCACTAATCCAGAATGGGAGTCTCTTCTGAAGAAGGCAAAAACACTACTTACTATCCTGAACAAACAACCGAAGTTGGTGAAGTCTTCAGAAACTCAGGCATCCCTCCAAAAATTGAAATGGGTACCAGTCTGCAAGGACAGGCCTTTAAATTATCCCAAGTCTCTTGTCTGGAAGGGAGACTATTGTAATATTTCCTCTCTTTGTGACATGTGCAATATATCTCATGCAGTGCTTGTTGGTTCTTCTGTAACACTGGTGGAGCGAACATCTGCTGGCATGAAAAAAGCCCTGAAGTTATCCATGGAGCCCCAAGTTGACCAAGTGCTCCAACATTTAAAAGCAGTAAATGACTGGCACAGATCCCAAGTATTTACCACAGAGGACTGGTATCAGTTCCAGCAGATCCTTTTTGAAATTTATGGATTCATGCAAGCTCACCTAGAGGATGCAAGAGAAGCAGTGAAGTCTCTGTCTTTTGATTGGGTTTGGACTGGCAAAACATTTGCCTCCCCTGGCATCACAGCCCTAAAGCCTGTTCCAGATTTGGATCTACAACCATACTTGTACTCTCTACCAAAAACCATTGCAAAGTTCCACAAACTTTTCAAATTCTGTGGTTCTGTTGATGAAATTGACCCCATACATGTACTCGAAGTGGTTAAAACAATCAAGAACAGAAGTGAACAAGAAATGACAAAAGAAGAAAGCAAACATAATATCCTACTCTTGATAAACATCTTACGATGGTTGTACAACAATCAAATATCAGTAGATTTTGACATGCAGGTGCCAATTCTTTGCTACAAAGATCCAAGCAAATTGGTCATGAAACCAATTCATGAGTGTGCATACTGTGATATCAAAGTTGATGATTTGAATGACTTACTTGAGGATACCTCAGAGCCAATCATCCTTGTACATGATGATATTCCCATGAAAACTGCAGAGTGGTTAAGAGTACCATGTTTGAGCACAAGACTGATAAACCCAGAGAACCTTGGCTTTGAACAATCAGGTCAGAGGGAGCCTCTAACAGTGAGAATAAAAAACATTCTCGAGGAATATCCATCTGTTGCAGATATATTTAAAGAGCTCCTGCAAAATGCTGATGATGCAAATGCTACCGAGTGCAGTTTTCTGATCGACATGAGAAAAAATCTGGATATACGAGAAAACCTCCTGGACCCTGGAATGATTGTCTGTCATGGCCCTTCTTTGTGGTCATTTAACAATGCCGTTTTCTCTGACACGGACTTCCTCAATATAACAAGACTGGGTGGATCCATGAAAAGATGTGAAGCAGACAAAGTAGGTAAATTTGGATTAGGGTTCAACTCTGTTTATCATGTGACAGACATACCTATTATCATGAGCAGAGAATTTATGATTATGTTTGACCCAAACATCAATCACATTAGCAAACACATCAGGGACAAATCAAATCCAGGCATCAGAATCAACTGGAGTAAACAGCAAAAAAGACTGAGGAAGTTTCCTAACCAGTTCAAGCCTTTTCTTAATGTCTTCAACTGCCAGCTTCCTCTGTCACAAGAGTATCCCTACAAGTATGATGGAACTCTCTTCAGACTTCCATTCAGAACAGAACATGAAGCAGCAGTAAGTGAAATTAGCAGTATATACTACAACACCACTGATATATATTCACTTGTTGATGAGTTCAGCATCTGTGGCCATCGGCTGATTCTTTTCACTCAGCATGTTGGGACAATGGTCCTGAAGTATTTGAAATCTGAGGAGTCAAATCCTGCTGCTGCACAAGATGTAGTCACAATAAACAAAAGTGTGTGGTCTTCCAAAGCAACATATGGCCCTCTTAGTATTCTGAAATCTGCAGCCAAAGTTATGAAAAAAGTGTCAACCACCAACAAAGTACCTGCTGACATTCCTAAATCTGGCTGCATCATCAGAATTGTGGTAGAGGAGTACCACAACGTGTTCAGACGTATTCTTGATTTACAGTCTCCACTTTTCAGAGGTTCAGAAGAGGATCCATCTGCATACTTCGAGATGGCCGCTAAAGGCTCTCAAACCAAGAGACTTACTGATGAAATTCCTCAGAAGGGCATTGAAACCACAACCTGGCTCATCTCTTCATGCATGGATGTGAGCGAAGCACTGAAGTTTTCTCTGAGTGAAAGTGGAAAACGACTTGGATTGGTGCCATGTGGGGGTATAGCAGTTCTGCTCTCTGAAGAAGAAAATCGAAAATGGACATTGCGGACAAGTGCAAGCCCAATCGGAGAGGTGTTCTGTTATTTACCTCTCAGAATAAAAACTGGACTACCAGTACACATAAATGGATGTTTTGCAGTTACGTCAAATCGGAAGGAAATATGGAAGACAGACACAAAAGGACAATGGAACTCCATTTTCATGAGACATGTGATTGTGCAGGCATACATGGCTGCACTTAATATGCTGCGTACTATGTCAGAAAATGGGGAACTCCTTGAATATCACTATTACGCAACTTGGCCTGATCCGGGAGTTGTGCATGATGATTTTAACTTGATTTGCCAAGGAGTATATCAAGAAATTGCCAAAGGTCAAGATGAAGAGCATGCAAAAGTCTTCTCAGATGGCAAAACCTGGGTGTCAATTAAGTACATCAGGTTCTTGGATGACGCATTGCTCTGCAAACCTGATGTTGGACCTGCTGCCTTTAAAATATTCATGAAATATTTGAAAAAGTGTGGCTCCCAAAATCTCTGTGCTGTTGAGCTACCAGACTGGGTCAAAGAAGGCTTTGATGACGCTGGCTGTAAAGGGAAACTGATGGAGAACACTTTCACAGAGAAACAGTTCTTCACAGATGTATTTTTCCCCCATGTACAAGATATAGACAAAGACCTTCGTGACCCCCTGATGCATTATGTCCTCAATGAAAAGTTGGAGGATTTTGCAACTATCCTAAGAGAAACCCCATGCATTCCTTGCTCAGGATCATCACACAGTCTTGTTCTGCCATCTCGACTGATACATCCAGAAGGAAGAGTTGCTAAACTTTACAACAGTGAAGATGGGCGATTCCCTGAAGGAAGTGTGAAAGACTATTTGAATCCTGTATGCTTGGTGAAGTTAGTACAGTTGGGTATGGTAAAAGATGACCTTTCCTGGGAAGACCTGACAGAACGTGCTGAATCTGTTATAGCTCTTAATGAAGTTGATCATACTGCTGCATGCCAAAGGAGCAGTATACTGCTTAGTTTGATTGACGAGAAACTAAAAATGAGAGACCCATGTGCAAATGAATATGTTACAAAATTACAAGACATCAGTTTCCTTCCGTTCTTGACAAAACCTGCTGGCTTTTCACTCCCCTGGTATGGAAATAATTTCCCCCAGTCAGCAATGTTTTCTGCAACAGAACTTTTCACAACAGACCATCAAGACACTGTGTGTTTGATGAAGCCAATCCTGAATGAAAACTCTCCGTCGTTTAAAGGCTGTGGGCCCATGTCTCTGGCTGTGAAAGACTATCTTGGACTGATAAAAAAGCCATCTGTTGGGTTAGTCATCTGTCAACTCAAAGAACTCTCAAAGTCATTTGATGGTGTCACGCTGTATCAAGAAAACATAACGAATGCTTGCTACAGATACCTATATGAAGAGATGATGCAGTCCAAAGATGCTAAGGAAGAAATTATGGAGGAGCTGAAAACATTTTGCTCAATTCTCGTAGAGAACACATATGTAAATCCATCAAAAGTGGCATTTCATTTGAATTTTGATGCAGCTCCATATCTATACCAACTTCCTAACAAATATAGAAACAGTTGCCGTGAGCTTTTTGAAACTCTGGGGGTTCTTTCACACTTCACTGTTGAAAACTTCTCAGCTGTTCTCGAACTTATCAAAAATGAATGTGGGAGAAGATGTCTCTCAGAGGATAACTTTCAGCTGTGTCGTAGAATCATCAGCGAAGGAATATGGAGTTTAATTAGAGACAAAAATCAGGAGTTCTGCCAAAGCAACTATGGGCAGATACTTTTACCCGATAGCAAGCTCACTTTGCAACAATCTAGGTCATTGTGCTACAATGACTGCCCTTGGATAAAGGTCAGAGATACAACTGTAAAGTATTGTCATGGAGATATCCCAAGAGAGGTAGCAGTAAAATTAGGTGCCATTCCAAAACGTCACAAAGCTTTGGAAAGGTATGCGTCCAATGTCTGCTTTACCACCCTTGGAAGTGAGTTTGGGCAAAAGGAGAAACTCACCAGCCGAATCAAGAGCATCCTCAATGCATACCCATCAGAGAAGGAGATGCTGAAAGAGCTTCTTCAGAATGCAGATGATGCCAAAGCAACAGAGATTTACTTTGTATTCGATCCCAGAACCCATCCGACTGACAGAATATTTGATGATAAATGGGTGCCTATGCAAGGTCCATCCCTCTGTGTGTACAACAATCAACCATTCACAGAGGATGATATCAGAGGAATCCAGAATCTTGGTCGAGGCACAAAAGAGGCAAACCCGGGCAAAACTGGACAGTATGGTATTGGATTCAATTCAGTATATCACATCACTGACTGTCCTTCTTTCATTTCAAATAATGACATCTTTTGTATCTTTGACCCACATGCATGTTATGCACCTGGAGCAACAACTGTTAGCCCAGGAAGAATGTTCAGAGATCTGGATGCTGATTTTAGGTCCCAATTTTCTGATGTCCTGAACTTGTATTTGGGGAATCATTTCAAGCTGGAACGCAGCACAATGTTTCGGTTCCCTATCCGCACTGTAGAAATGGCAAAAAATTCTGAGATTAGCTCAGTACCTGCTTCAGACAGAATGGTACAAAATCTGTTGGACAAATTACGAACAGATGGTGCAGAACTGCTTATGTTTTTGAACCACATGGAAAAAATTTCAATTTGTGAAATAGAATATCGGACAGGAGAATTGAAAACGTTGTATTCCGTCACTGCAAAAATCACAGATGGTGATCGTTTGAAGCGCAAACAGTTTCATGCTAGTGTAGTGGACAGTGTAACAAAGAAAAAGCAGCTGAACCAAATCCCAGTACAACAAGTAACATACACAATGGTTATCGAAGACTCGGATGGGAACTCAACAACCTGGCTGGTATGCAACAGAACAGGATTTTCTGATATGGAAAAAGTTTCAAAAAGTGTAGTATCTGCCCACAAAAATGAGGACATAACACTCTTTCCACGGGGTGGAGTGGCAGCTTGTACTAGTCACAATTATAAAAAGGCTCATAGAGCCTTCTGTTTTCTTCCTCTTTCACTGGAGACAGGCTTGCCTTTTCATGTTAATGGGCATTTTGCCTTGGATTCTGCCAGGAGAAACTTGTGGAGAGATGACAATGGAGTTGGTGTAAGGAGTGACTGGAACAATAATCTAATGACAGCATTAATAGCCCCTGCTTATGTTGAGCTGTTAATTCAACTGAAACGTCGGCTGTTCCCTGGGCATGATCCCACAGTGACAGTCCTACAGGGTACACCAATTCACCAAGTCAAAGATATGTTGCGGAAGTTCTTGTTTTTCTTTCCTGTGAACAGACTGGACATTCAACCAGACTGGTACTGTTTGGTAAAGGCAATCTATCAATGTATTCATACAGACCTGAAAAGACTTCTGCCTGTTGTTAGGGCACCACATTTGGATAACACTGATATTCTGCACTCAGCAATATACATTGCCTGGGTGAACACCTCCATTTCAACTAAAGGCAGAGCATTCTTTGACAACTTGCTCCAAGATGAGTTGCAGCACCTGAAAAACACAGAGTACAATATTACCACACGTAAATCAGTGGCAGAAAATGTCTACAGGCTAAAGGCCATGCTTCTGGATGTAGGGTTCAATTTAGTCCACAGTTGTGATGAGACAGCCAGCCTCTACTTCTGCTTGGAAGATGCAGGTATTCCAGTCAGCTACGTGACACCGGAGGATGTCCGATGCTTCCTGTTGACCTTTTCATCCCCAGACACATCTTGTCAAGTGGGAAAACTGCCATGTCGACTGCAACAGTCTAATTATAAGCTTTTCCATAGTCTGAAGCTGCTGGTGGACTATTGTTTCAAAGACATAGAGGAGGATGACATCAGAATAGAGGGGCTACCACTGCTTTTGACAATGGACAACATCTTGCAAGTGTTTGACTCAAAACGTCCCAAATTCCTAACAAGCCATCATGAACTTGTCTCATCCAGGACAGAACTGTTCATGCACACACTGTATATGAGATACAGCAACATTCTCTTCAAAGTAGGAGTGGCAAAGGTTTTTGACATAAGCAGCTTTGGAGATTTACTGGGATCTGTCCTACCTCGAGAGTACAGAACCAGGACCCCTGTGAAGTGGAGGGAAAACTACACAAGTGAATCTTGGCTGAAAAGTGCATGGCATTTCATCATTGAAAATATTGGCATCAAAGATGAGCCAGCAGAGGTTAAGCCAAAATTTGAGACAGCTATGGAGACCCTTAAAGATTGGGCTCTTCTACCAGCAATCAAGTTTATGGTATCAAGCAACAAGTTAACTGTTCCAGATCACGATGCTTTGTTACCCTTCAGCTTAATGTATGCTGCCATTTTCCCCAATGGACAAAATGAAAAGGTTTTCCACACCCTCATGAAAGCAGGTTGCCTACAAGTAGCAGTAAACAAAATATGTGCAAAAGAAAGCCCAATCTTGCCTTTACTGGCACAGTACACAGCAAATATAGACAATCCTTCAAGCATTCTGAGATCCCTTGAGTACATGATTCAGACATCAGCTTTCAAAGCAGGGAGCTTGACTGACAAAGACTGCGAAGCACTCTTGTTGTACTTTAACTGTAATTTGACGAATTTATGTCAAGATGATGTGCAAAGCCTGAAATTGCTTCCATGTTACAGAGCTGTCAGTGGACAGCATATTAGCACTGCAAACTTTGGAGCTTGTTATGTTCTCACCAAAAGCATTCCATCAGTTGACATGGAAAAATGGGCACACACTACATCCTCAGCCTTTCTAGTTGATAATCCACAGCTGAAAGAACTCTACACCTTTCTTGGGTGCAGTCCAATTGATGACTTGGAAGTTTACCTGAAGCACCTCCTTCCAAAGTTTGACATTCTGTCACATGATGCCAAAATCCAACACCTCATTTATCTGAAGGAGAGGCTGTTGACAATGGAGGAGTCATGTAGCATAAAGGATCAACTCTATGAAAAACTGGAAAATCTGTCATTTATTTTTGACTCAACATGTAGACTAAAACCTGCCAAGGCCTTCTATGACCAAACAGTGAAAGTGTTTGAAGTGATGCTTCCACCAAAATCTTTCATCCCTTTGGACTTCTTCAAGAAAATTGAGCAAGTATTGAAACCAAAAAATGGAACCTCACTCCTGCCTTCATGGATTACGTTCCTACGCAAGATAGGCTTAAAATATATCGTGTCTCAACAACAAGTTCTCCAGTTTGCAAAAGAGATCAGCATCAAGGCACAGACAGAGAACTGGTCGAAGGAAAACGTTCAGACTATAGTTGATGTTCTCTTGAATCATATTTTCAATGACAGGGCAGATCTCTTCGAGGGAGTATTTCTCAAAGAACTCTCAATGATTTCATTTTTGTGTCCAGAACGTGCACCAGCTGAACTCATCAGACTGCATCCTCAACACCAGGAAATCAATGGCACTCTTCCTCTAATTCGTTTCAATGGGTCTCAAGTTAATCCGAAATTTAAACAAACTGATGTCATGCAATTACTCTGGACATCTTGTCCTATTTTACCAGAAAAAGCTACTCCAGCAAGCATAAAAGACCAAGAGGGAAGCACTCTTTCAGGCCAAGAGCAGCTTGAACAGGTTTTGACTATGTTAAATGTAAATTCAGATCCACCATTGGAAAAGGTCATTAGCAACTGCAAAAACATATGCAGTATCACAAATGTGGATGATGACACGGTCAAAACAAGAAATAAAGTCTTGAGAAGAACCTATGAATTCCTTAATGCAGATAAACGGGAATTCCGTTATCAGTTGCGAGGGGTAGCATTTGTTATGGTAGAAGAGGGCTGGAAACTTCTAAAACCAGAGGAGGTTGTGATAAATTTGGACAGTCAGTCAGACTTCAAGCCATATTTATACAAGCTTCCACTTGAACTTGGCACCTTTCACCAGTTATTCAAATTACTGGGCACTGAGGACATTGTATCAACAAAACAATATGTTGAAGTTTTGTGTCGCATATACAGAAGTTCAGAAGGGAAGCAGCTTGACCCAAATGAAATGAGAACAGTAAAAAGAGTCGTTTCTGGACTGTTCAAAAGTCTCCAGAATGACCCAGTACAGATTCGCAAAGATCTAGAGACACTCAGAGATTTTATATTTTATCTACCAAGTCATGATGGTCGGCTTGCCAAGTCAAACAGTTTAGTCTTTGATGATGCACCACATTATAAGAGCAGAATACAGGGTAATGTTGGAGTGCAAATGCTTGTTGACATGAGCCAGTGCTACCTAGGCAAAGACTATTCTGTCCACACGAAGCTTATTATGTTACTTCCACAGAAATTGAGGCCAAGACTTTTGAGTAGCATATTAGAGGAACAACTTGATGAAGCATCTCAGAAAATGTGCCAGTTTGGAGCCCTTTGCTCACTTCAGGGCCGGCTTCAGCTGCTTCTTTCCTCTGAGCAGTTCATCACAGGTATAATAAGAATAATGAAGCATGAGAATGACAATGCATACATGGTAAATGAGGAAAAAGCCATACGGCTCTGCAAAGCACTTTGCGAGGGCTTGAAGGTATCTTGTTTTGAGAAGCTACAGACAACATTGCGAGTTAAAGGCTGTAGTCCTATTCCACACAGCCGCAGTGAAACTCTGGCCTTTTTGAAGCGATATGGTACATCAGTTATCCACCTTTACATTCAACATTCAGATAGCAAAGATATCAATTTTCTTCTTGCTCTTGCAATGACCCTCAAATCTGCTACGGACAATCTGATTTCTGACACTTCCTATCTTATCGCAATGCTCGGCTGCAATGACATATACAGAATCACAGAAAAGTTGGACAATCTTGGTGTAAAGTATGACTCAACTGAGCCCTCAAAGCTTGAGCTTCCCCTTCCTGGGACACCAATACCTGCAGAGATACATCATTTACTGCTAATGGACCCATTGAATGTTTTCTATCCTGGAGAGTATGTGGGCTACCTAGTTGACTCTGAAGGAGGAGATATTTTAGGGTCCTATCAGCCAACCTACACATATGCCATTATTGTTCAAGAAGTAGAAAGAGAAGAGGATGACAACCCAGGTTTTCTTGGTAAATGCTTTCAAATTGACATTGGATATAGTGAATACAAAATTGTAAGCTCCCTTGATCTATACAAATTCTCCCGGCAAGATGAAAGCACCAATATTCGAGATGGTGCTCCAGCAACACCAACAAGCCCATCAGAGAGTTCCTCCACAAGCTCCAGAATGGCACCACCAATTTTTCCTGGCAAGGAAAATCACATACCTCCACCAAAAAAGATGTCTCCCAAAAAGATTAAAATTAATGCGCTACCTGAAATTCTGAGAGAGGTTACTTCTGTTGTAGAACAGGCTTGGAAACTTCCTGAAACTGAAAGAAAGAAGATTATCAGAAGGTTGTATCTTAAGTGGCATCCGGACAAAAATGCAGAAAACCTTGATATTGCCACAGAGGTCTTCAAGCACTTACAAAATGAGATAAGCAGGATGGAGAGGCAAGCACATGCAGAGCAGGCCGCGGACAGAACATCAAGGAGAACTTTCTCTGCATCGTCCACTCGTTTCCAGTCAGAGAAATTCTCTTTTCAAAGATTTTACACATCATGGAACCAAGAAGCAACAAGCCATAAATTTGAAAGGCACCAATTTAGAGATCAGTTTGCGAGTTATTCAAGAGCGTCACATTCTAGCCGTTTCTTTGTGCCGCCATCATTTAAGTCAGTTGGAAACCCTGTGGAGGCAAGAAGATGGCTAAGGCAAGCAAGAGCGAACTTTTCAGCTGCAAGAAACGACCTTCATAAAAATGCAAATGAGTGGGTGTGTTTCAAGTGCTATCTGGCCACCAAACTAGCATTAATTGCTGCAGACTATGCAGTCAGAGGAAAATCGGACAAAGACGTTAAACCCACAGCATTGGCACAGAAAGTGGAAGAGTACAATACTCAGCTAAATGGACTGGTTAAGGATGTTAACATCTTGGAAGGTTATGGTGTTGACAGCCTCAGAACCCGCTATCCTGACCTCTTGCCCTTTCCTCAGATTCCTAATGATAGGTACACTTCAGAAGTCGCAATGAGAGTAATGGAATGTACAGCTCGAATTATTGTCAAATTGGAAGCCTTTGTGCAGCAAAAAATATGACCCATCTGAAAAATTCCCAATCGAGAAAAACAAAACAAATGGTAGCATTGTGCAATAAGAATTAATGGTTTTGCTTATTCAAGCAAAAGTGTCTATCCATCTGAGAGTTATGCACAGTACCATTAATGGTGCTAAATCCCCATGCTTTGTTGCGTATATTTGCTTGGATGTGTCCAGACAGATGCCTGAGCCTGAAAATATTTCTTTCTTTGACTTATGTTTTAGTGTGAAAGTTTTTGACGTGCAAGTGTACATAACACTAAAAGGCATAGCAATATTTTTCTTTTTACTATAAAATTTGTGTTTATCTTATGTACAGA
>JAPEKN010000009.1:30720248-30730561 GCA_028877435.1 Cathorops dasycephalus
CCATAAAAGGAGTAAGAAAAGCAGATGAAGAGAGATTGGGACCAGAGCATGATTGTGTGTGTGTGTGTGTGTGTGTGACATACAGTTTCCACAGTGTGCATGACAAATGTAGTACCTTGGTCTGTCAGGATTTCTTTCGGAATCCCGACTGGGGAGATAATATGGAAGAGCGCTTCTGCAATACTGCGTGCTGAGATATTGCGGAAAGGCACTGCTTCTGGATATCATGTTGCATAGTCCACCAGAACTAAAATAAATCGATATCCTCATGCTGACCGATCTAATGGCCCGACAAGATCCATCCCAATTAGCTCAAACAGGGTCTCGATTAAAGGGAGAGGGCACAAAGGTGCTTTTGGAGTGGCCACAGGATTTACTAATTGGCATTCACAGCACGCTACATACCACCGACGAATCCCTGGCCAATAGAACCGGGCCATTATTCAGGTTAGTGTTTTATCTTGCCCTAAGTGTCCAGCCATGGGATTAAAGTGAGCCACATGGAATATGAGTTTCCTACTGCTCTTCACGATTAATAATTGGGTTATTCGTTCACCAGTTTGAGAGTCCTTCATCACTCAGTACAATCTATCTTTAATTATAGCAAAATAAGGGAAGGCCGGTGTCGCACTTGGCTGAAGAGTTTGACCATCGATTACTCTCACTTGGTCAAACGCATGCCACAGAGTCTCGTCTCACGACTGTTCTAACGGGAAATCCTCAAGGGAATCCCTGAGAGAGGGAGGAGGAGCGTGCTGCTCACTCTGACACGGTGCTGACATAGAAGACTCTGTGACAGCTTCTCCAGTCAATGCTACACTGGGATCTTCCCATGACCTACTAGTGCAGGACCCACTACAAATTAAATGTTCCATCAGCTTTTTAAACCCTGGCCAATCAGTACCCAAAATCAACGAGTGGGTGAGACGAGGATTAACCTCCGCCTTTATTCTATGTATTTGGTCCCGGAATAGAATACGGACAGACACGAAGGGATAATTGTGAACATCCCCGTGTACACACAACACTTTCACCACTCGTGCTCTCCCCAGTGCCTCACCTTGCACCAGGCATTGATGAATTGAGGTCTGATTACAACCGGAATCCACCAAAGCATGTTATGTATCTCCTTGAACACTTACCGGTATGTGATACGTTCTGGCCCAATCGGGGGTGGTCTCTGGCGCGTCCGGGTTCTGAATCACAGCTTCCACCTTCCTTGCGGAACCCTGATTCTGGAGATGTTCTGGCTCCCCACTGTGGCAGCATACCAGCCCAGGCTTTCCCTCTGCACCAGTGTTATGGGCATCACTCACCTGAGGGGGGAAGGACACAGACATGGAAGAGGGAGATGGAAGGACACCACAGGTGCGACAGGCCGGCTGGGGAGGAGTCGGCCCCCGTCTCTGTGGTGGGGGAATGGGGAGAGAGAGAGAGAAGAGAAATGAGGAGAGGCGCCTTCACCTCATCTGCCTGTTGTTGAACCCGCTGCCAGATGGTCCTCCGCCAACTTGATGGCTCGCTGGAGCGACGCCGGGTGGTGACACTGGACCCATTCTACCATTCCTTCTGGAAGCTGAGAAATGAACTGTTCCAGTGCCACCAGGTCGATGATCTTGTCGGCGTCGCAGTCTTCCGCCCTCAGCCACTGCCGTCAGGCATCCTGGAGTTATTGGCTAAATACGAATGGTTGGCTGACCTCATCTAGTGTTGGCTTCTGGAACCGCTGGCAATGTTGTTCTAGGGAGGAGCCAACCCACTGCAAGATGGCCCTCTTGAGGTCAGAGTAGTTGAGCCGGCTATCGGCAGGGAGCTGTTGTGCCACAACCTGAGCCTCACCTGTCAGAAGCGGGAGGAGGCGAGCCGCATGCTGCACGATTGGTTTTGGTGGAAGTTTCAACACAGAATCTGATATAGTCCATTACTAAGGGAGCATATTGTTTTGTGTCTGCCTGATCAAAGATCTCCCACCTTGTGTCCTCAAAACAGTCTTGCAGTGCTGCCTCAGTCTCCTCAGACCAGATCTGAACTGTCCTGACCTGGCTCTTTATTTTGCTGATGAGAGGTTGATAAGGTGTTAAAAACAGAGCAAAGTGGTCTGATTGTCCAAGGTAGGGGGCTGGGTGGACTTTGTCGGCACCTTTGAAGTTGGTGTAAACATGATCCAGTGTTTTTCCATTCCGTGTCCCCATGTGGATGTTTTTGTAGAATTTGGGTAACACAGACTTCAGGTTTTTGTGATTAAAATCCCCTACCACAATGATAAAACTGTCTGGTAGTCTGTTTTATTGCTTACTGATCGCCTTATGTGGCCTGCTCATGGCTAACTTTGCATTAGCTCATGGATGAATGTACACAGCAAAAACAAACAATTCACTGTGCTCATGGCTGAGGTGGAATGGCCTGCATTTTAGCACCAGAAACTCCAAGTCTGTACAACAATGGCTTTCCATAACAGTGATATCAGTGTAAAATTAATCTCTCACAAACACACGCACCACCTCCTTTTTTCTTCCTGGCCTCTGATGTACGGTCTGCTCTGTAGACGCTGTGCCCCTGTAATTCCACAGCTGCATCTAGGATGTTTCCAGGTGGCCATGTCTCGGAGATTATTGTTATACAGCTGTCCCATCGGTTATTCACAAGTCGGAGTCTCAAGTCGTCCATTCCGTTGACAAGAGAGCGAGTGTTGAAGAGGAATAAGCTTGGAATGGCCGGTCGGTGTGGAGCTTGGCACAGCCTCACTCAGCAGCCTGCCCTGTTGCCACGCTTCCTCCATCTGTGTCTCTGAGGTCTGGGTCCCACTGTTGCTCAGATTAATTCCAGGCACTTCTGTGGACAAATCAATTTTGGGAAGGATTTTATGATTTAACAAAGTCCGAACAGTGTTTTTGTATTTTGATAAGTTCTGAGCAGGTGTACTTAAAAAAAAAAAAAAACACTGTGAATGGTAGAGCCTCGGGCCGCTGCGACTCCTTATGCTGCCATCTTTATCAATGGATCATGTAGCTACAGCCAGGGATAGCCAAGGATGATGTCATGATCGATGGTGGTGGTTACATAGAGTGATATAAATTCTTTGTGTAAAGCCCCTATTTGAATCTGTACTGGTTGTGTGCGAGTGGTGACCAGTCCATTGCCTATGGGTCCTCCATTGATGGTCTTGATACTGAGTGTGCTGTGCAGGGAAATGGTAGGCAGGTTGAGATTCTGCACAATGGCACTACTGATAAAGTTCCCCTCTGCCCCCGAATCAATAAAAGCAGATAAGACACGAGTGGAGGACCCTACCCTGAGTAGGACTGGGATGGTAAAGGATTTAGAACTAAATTTTCTCACTGCACTTGTGGAGCTTACAGGCCTCTCTGTTGGGGTCTCTCAGGCTGATCATATGGGACATTGCCGGATGCTATGCTCAAGGCTACCACAGTAGAAACATAACCCCTCCTTGCACCACCTAGCACGTTTGGCGCAAGTTAGATGGGTGCGTGAGACCTCCATGGGTGAGCCATCCTCCATAGACTGGGCAGATTTGGTGTTGAACTGGATATATGGTCAGTGCTTTAAGCTTGTGACATACATCAACTTGATGCAACCTGGACACATCATCAGTGACCTGTAACCTTGGGTCCTCAAGTGTTTTGGGTCTTTCAACATCATACACTCTCACCCAGGTGACCCAGCCAGGGTGGATCAAGCCCAGGTCTGTGTCCAGGTAGCGCTACCCTACCCACGGATCTTCTCTCCTTATCCACAGCCACCTTGAGGCAACTTCTGCTGCCTCAGTGGCCTCCTTGATGGCCCTTTGCCTCCTGTGATGCCCAGCATGTTATAGGCCCTCCAGAGGGACTGGCCTGCGAACCCTCTGCATCCCACCTCAATGGGCTCACACCGTGCTTGCCACCCATTGCGCCAACATTCCTCCACTAGCTAGGTGTATTTTGCCCTCTTCCTCTCATTGGTCTCCTCGATTTAGTCCTTCCAGGGGACAGTGAGTTCCAAGAGAACAACCTGCTTGGAGGCTTCCGAGATAAGCACCATGTCTGGCCTCAGCGTTGTTATGGTGATGGTTTCTGGAAACTTAAGTTGCTTCGCCAGGTCAACTTTTAGCTCCCAGTCTTGTGTCATTGCTAACAGGCCAGAATAGGTGGTCCTGGCAGCTGATGTTGGCTTCTCCCCAGCCCTGACAAAAGCGATGGTGTTCTTCACTGGGCGGAGGTGCTTGCAGTAACTAATCCCACTGCTGATGGTATTGGCTATTGCCTTCAGGACTTGGTCATGGTGCCAGCAGTAGCGCCCCTCACCTAGGGCTTTTGAACAGCAACTGAGGATGTATTCTAGGGTCCCCCTCTTCAGGCACAAGGTGCAGACTGGTGATTCTACCTTTCCCCAGCAGAACAAGTTGGATGGGCTTGGTAGAATGTCATAGACAGCCTGGATCAAGAATCTTATGTGATGGGGCTCAGCTTTCCACAGCTCTGCCCATGAGACTTTGTGATCCACTGCTTGTTCCCATCTCGTCCAGGCTCCCTGCTGCTGCATTCCAGCCATCCTGCTGGCTCGCTCCTCCTCCACTGATGCCTGCACCTCTTCTTGAACCAGTGCTCTCCTATCCTTCCCCTGTGCCTTGTCATAGCAAGGTGTTATGCTACTACCTAGGCCCGCTCTTCCATGAGTTACTGCTCCCACCGGTGCCCTGTGCCATAACCATGACTCAGCGACATCCACAGCCTCTGCTGCCCTCCACTTCTGTACTGTCTTCACTACAATCCCCGCCTGGGAGACTTTTGGGTCATTGGACTCTCGGTACTGCAACACCTCCCTAGTATGGCTCACCTTGAATTCTTCCTTCAGGCTGCTGATAGGCAGCTTCAGCTTGTTGTTCTGACCATACAGGGCAATGCTGCGCAGGTTCCAGGGTAGACCCAGCCACTTCCATAGGAACCTGCTAACTCTCCTCTCGAAGCCCTCGACCGTGGAGATTGGAACCTCATAGACCAAGAGGGGCCAGAGTAACTGTGGGAGGATGCCATGCTGGTAAATCCAGGCCTTGAATTTACCAGGTAGGCCCAAGTTATCCACTGCAGCTAGCGAGGTTTCCAGTTCTAGATTGGTCGCACGGATGGCTGCTGTGTCTCTCAGGCTGCAGTCAAACACCTTTCCCAGGCTCTTCACTGGTTTCTCAGTGATAGATGGTATCTGGGTGCTGCCAAATGTGAAGTGGAACTTGTTGGTGACCTTACCTTTCTTCAACACCAGGGATCTGGATTTTGCCGGCTTAAAGCTCATGTGAGCCCAGGTGGTCATTTCCTCCAGGCCCTTCAGGATCCACCTGCTTCCTGGAACATGTGGTGTTGTCACAGTCAGGTCATCCATGAAGGCCCTAATGGGTGGCTGTTGGACACCAGACTTTGTGAGGGGCCCTCTGCACTGAACCTCAACAGATTTCACCAGCATGTTCATGGCGAGTGCGAACAGGATCACTGAAATAGTGCATCCAGTGATGATCCCCTTCTCAAGCTTGTGCCAGTCTGAGGTTGTAGACCCAGCAGACTCTCAGACTGAAGCTGTTGTCATAGTCCAGAATGAGGTCCCTGAACTTGCCTGGGATATGGTGCCGGCGCAGTGTCTCTTCGACCAGTTTATGAGGTATGAACCCACAGGCATTTGTGAGGTCCAACCACAGCACCACAAGGTCCCCCTTGTTCTCCCAGGCTCCCCTGATCAGCTGTGTGCTCCAGACACCCCGGTACCTTTGGGATCCCTCCTTTCTGGACCGAGGTATCAATGTAGGAGTTTCTCAGGAGATAGTCGGTCAGGCACCTTGCAACAATGCTGAAGAATATCTTTCCCTCAACAGTGAGCAGCGAGATGGTTCTGAACTGATTGATGGTCTTTGACTCTTCCTCCTTTGGAATCCACACCCCTTCTGCAAACCGCCACTGTTGGGCTACTTTTCCCCTCCTCCAGATCACCTTCAGGATCATCCAGAGCCTGTGGAGTAACTTCGAGCAGTTATTATATACCTTATAAGGTATCCCACTTGGTCCTGGGGCTAAGCTTGCTCTAGCCTTCTTGATCACCTCGTGGATCTCCTTCCAGCTAGGCTCCTTCCCATTGAAGTCCAGAGTTGGTGCAAGTGGATCAGTTAAAGACTGGCAGTGGCCCAGATCTTGCTCCCTGGATTAGTCACCGAATGTGTCTCTGAGATACTGGTCAACTTCGGTTTTGGAGCATGAGAGCTATCCACTACGCTTCTGCCCAAGTAGCTGTTTTGTGAACCCAAATGCATTCACTATAAAGGCAGTTCGTTTCCTGGCCCTCTCTTTCCTCCTTCTCTTGTGCCACTCAGCTCTCCTTAAGGTTATGAGCTTCTTGTGGAAGATGTTATGCAGCTCTGTGAGAGGTCCCATCTCCTCTTCCCTTACCTCCTTGAACCATCTCCTCAGGTTCTTCAGCTCCTGCCGAAGCTGGTAGATCTTATTCACTCTGTTGCTCATGGTGTAGGGAAGCTTCGTTGCTCTCTCCTCCTCCAGCCCAAATCTCTCAGCTGCTAAGCTGATGATGATGGTGGTCATTGTCTGGAGGCGTCGGTCAACTTCACCCTTGGCTGTTGCTTCCAAGATGGAATCGGCATCATTGTCGAACTGGAGCCACTCCTTCTCCTTGTTGGCTTGGGGTCACTTGACCCGACGATGTTCTGATGTTCTGTTTGGGTTTGGGGCTTGTGTCACTTGGAGGTTCAGGGCACTGTGGGTTGACTCCGGGCCTAGCTCCTCCTGCGTCTCACCAGGGTTGTTCCTTGTGCGCTGTAACACATGTACTGTCTGCCCACATCGCATCTTGGCCTGGTCGATCTTCAGGCCACGTGGGGTTTTGCACACTTTGCCACAGAAGCATTCTGTACTCATCATCGTGTTTCCATTGCTGTGTCAGTGTTCTTTGGTCCGTCTGAATGGGGTCCTCATCCCCCCCAGGGGTATTTCTCTGTAAGTCGATCTGTAGCTTAGTGTGGGTTCTTCCTCTCAGAAGATGCAGGTTGGGGTGCTGACCCTTCCTGGCCCGTTGCCGTCTCTCCGGGCTGTCCGCTGTCTTTCCAGCTGTCACCACTCTTTTCTTGGTTGTCAACCAGTTGATTCCTGATAGTCACTGGTTATCCCAGACAGAAGCTTGTGACATACGTCAACTTGTGATGCAACCTGGACACATCATCAGTGATGTAACCTTCTCGAAGTGGAGCTCCACACCAGACTGTAAGGTGAAGGCCCATCCTTCCCAGTTTAATGATGCTGCAAGTTAGTGGCAACTAGCTCTAGTTATCTGTGATACAGTGGATTTTCTGCTCACTAGTTGGCATGATATCAGGCCTTCCAGTTTATCTCTGCTTTTATGACATTGTAATAGACTCAGGAAAAGAAGTCAACATTGTCAGGGTGCAGGCACTTAGAGATGCAGGCGCAGGGGAGATTGGGTGCATCGCAAGCAGTAGTACATATCCTAATCTCAAGGCAGAAAATGTAGTCAGGGTCAGGCATGGGTTGGTCAGGCAAACAGATATCAGAGGGCAGGCAGGTCATCGTAGTCAATCACTAAACATCAATGAGAGTCAAATGTAGGTCGAGTAAAGATCAGGCTCAGAGGCACAGAACAATACTTTGCACAGAGGTGAGTGTTTGCTGGTCTTAAGTAATACAATAATAATAATCAGTTAAATTTATATAGCACCTTTCTCATACCCAAGTTGCGTGATAATTATAGGGGGAAGAAAAAAAAAGTCCACCAAAAGAATGTCAGGATGTCACCCCAGTGGTGCAACAGCCACAGTCCTACCAAAAGGCACATGAAAACAAGTCCCACACCACCTGCACAGCCACCGCGATGCTGCTGGGCAACATCACCTGGAACACCGTGCCATGGATCCACAAAGTGAGCACAGAAGCACCACCATGCAAAGCGCTGGCATGTCCCAAACCACCTGCACATCCGCTGTGATGCCGCCGAGCAACATCACCCAGAACACCGCGCCAAGCACAAAAGCACTGCCACACAGAGCGCTGGACAACCACGATGTTAAAAGAGCAACAAGCTTACTGCTGTCCATAGCAAGGAGTACAGGCATCACCAACGGCGAACCAAGGCCTGGAGGGAACCGACACCACCTAAAACTGGGTCCAGAGCTACACCACAACCACACTAAACAAAAAACAGACATCAAACTACACAAACACAAAAGGGAAAATAAAATAAAATTAGCTCTGGTGAGAAGCGGCAGCCAGAACGCGCGTGCACAGCATACTCTCAACCGGAAACGGAAAAGTAGGGCTGTAATTAGCCTCATGATGCGGAACAGGTGCACTTCTCGAATTCAAGAGAGGCGGGGAGCTGTGGCGTTTGGGAAATGTAGTCCCGAGTGGCCATGTTTGAATGCCGCTTCGAACATTGATTTTCTGCACTGTTACTGACAATCATGCTCTCCTGATAGACTTCTGTTGATCTGCAGTAGGCATGATCCTCTACCAGATGCTTTTAATTGTTGAAATAAGGGGATACACTGGAAAGCAATATAATAATTTCCTCAGTAAAGAATTCCCATTAGAACTATTATGGTCTATCATGTACACTTGTAAATGATGATGATGTTGATTTTAGTGCATTATAATAGTACTGGAGTGAAAGTGTTTCTGGAGAGCACAGGGTATTTTTCGTGATGTGTGTGTGTGTGTGTGGTTTTTGTTCTCTTCATATATTTTAATGAATGTGTTTATTCAAGCTGGGTTGTCGAAAACAAATTCTCATTACAGTTGCAGTCTTGCTGAAATCTGAGGAACAAAACAAGATGGAGAGATGGAATAGTCACATTCATCATTTTCGAAGAGCGCATTTTTTTTTTCCCTGAGCCTTGTTTTGCAAAAGCATCATTACCAAAGCGATCATTAAAACATTATAAAGTATGACTTTGAACAAACTCTGTTGCTAACAGTTTAAACCATGTTGAAAACTACATTAGCATTCACAATGGTGATACTGATGAGCTCGGGGCCGACGTTCCATCCAAACGATGCACTGAATCGACTTATTCACTCGACTTTTTGAAGAGCACATTGGCACCTATACAGAAATGCCTCAGAGTGTTTGTGGATGTATCTGTATATCCAGGTGTGTTCTGTATTGCTGTACGGTTGTCTTTTGAGATGTTTCATGGATTATGTTGGGGGTGATGTCCAGTATATACTCTTGAGTTATATCTCACATTTGTATGTAACTATTTGGTCGAACCTTGGTTTTCATGCACCGTTTGATCCTTTAACAGCCCTGTCTAGATTTCTTTTGTTTTATTTTTCATGAATGTAAATGGATATGCAGTTTAGAACCTTGAAGACTGAAACATCAGTCCAAATATCACTCCTTTTACAGGAAGACTTCATGCCATAACAATGGTGATGCAACTAACAGCAGCATATCCCAAGCTCGCTCCAGCCTGCATTGTTGTGGTATAATCAGTAGAACATGAAAGAAAAAGGTCTGTCGTCATCTCACTGCTGCACTGGTTGAGGGTTGAATATAAAGCAGAGTTGAAGGTTACAGTGCTTGCTGTGACATTTGTGAAATGGCTTAGACTTGTCTCGGTGTATGAGCTTCTGACTTGTCAGATATGTTTTTTGTCTAAAGTGGCAAACCAACGACAGTACATCTCAGAAAGCCCTATACAAGTGGGATTATGTACAGAAGAAGCCTTTATTTGTCACATGTACACTCAAGGACAACGAAATCCCTCCTCGGCACTGAATTCGTATGTATACATAAGTGAGCAATGAGCACACACACATACCCAGAGCAGTGGGAAGCTATGCTACAGTGCCTGGGGAGTAGTTGGGGGTTTGGTGCCTTGCTCAAGGGCACTTCAGCCATGACACAGAGGGAGGAGAAAGTGCCATTCATTCACTTATCTCCCCTCACTTTTTTCCTGCCTGTCCCAGGAATTGAACCAGCAACCCTTTGGGCCCAATGCTGCTTCTCTAACCTTCAAGCCATGGCTGCCCTGTATAGATGACTTGCAACCACATGATCAAAATGTGCTATGTCATGACCGTCCGCCATGATGGTGGATATAGAAAGCAACTAGGATGGAAGCGTGTCTATAAACATTGCTGAATTTTCTCAGTTTTCCCATGATTTGAATGGTCGAGCGAAGATTCTGTACAAAGAGAAGATAGATATGTGTGGGTTTTGACCCATATTTTTTTTAAAAGAGTCAGACTTTTCTGAAGATAAGACACTTCAACCGACCATCGAGTACCCAGATATTCCATTCT
>JAPEKN010000009.1:41876643-41887817 GCA_028877435.1 Cathorops dasycephalus
TCTTTTAAATCTTTTTTAAAAAAAAATGGTTTTTAAATTTCTGTATAATGAAACCTGCCCCCCCCCCCCCCCCAAAAAAAAAAAAAAAAAAACGCCTTTACCTGAGCCAAAGCCCATTCATAGTGCTTTGATCAGTCATAATTTCCAACTCGGGAGATAACGCAGAAGAGCACCTCCGGAACACTGCATGCTGATATATTGCAGAGAGGCACTGCTTCTGGGTATTGCACTGCATAATCCACTATAACTAATACAAAGGAATACCCATGTGCAGATCGATCTAATGGCCTGATGAGATCTATGCCAATTCTTTTGAAAGGGCTCTCCATCAGTGGCAATGGGCATAATGGCGCTTTTGTGTGGCCACTGGATTTACCAGCTGGCATTCGTGACATGCCACACACCATCTGCAGACACTGGCGCGAATCCCTGAATAGAAATGGGCCATGAGACAATTTAGTGTTTTATCCTGCCCCAAATGCCCAGCCATAGGATTATAATGAGATGCATAGAATAAAAGTTCCCTGCAGCTCTTTGGGACCAGCAACTGTGTCATCTTTTCTTTAGTTTGAGTGTTCTGCGTCACTCAATACAGCCTATTCTTAATAATATAGAAAAATACGGGAAGGAAAGTGCAACATTAAATGATTTGGCCATCAATTACTTTCACTTGGTCAAAGGCATGTCCCAGAGACTCGTCACATGCCTGCTCTAATGGGAAGTCCCCTAATGGATTCCCCAGAGAGGGAGGAGGGCTCTCCCCACTCTCTGTGTCATCATGATGCAGAGTTGACATGGGCATGCCTGAGACCACCTCCCCAGCCAATGTTGTGGCAGGATCCCCCCATGATGTACTACTGCAGGACTCACCCACTACTATTTGTTTCATTAATGTTTTAAACCCTGGCCAATCAGTTCCCAGGATCAGTGGGTGAGTGAGACTAACTGTGATCTCTATGCTATGGTTTTCTCCCTGGAAGTGGATAGTGATGGGCATCAGCAGATATTTGTGTATATCACTGTGCACACACTTAACCTTTACCAAACGTGCATTTCCCAGTGCCCCACATTGAGTCAGGCTTTGATGTATGGAGGTCTGATTACAACTTGAATCCACTAAAGCCTGATGTGTACCCCTTTGAATACCCCCATATGCCCCCATTCAATCAGGGGAAGCCTGAGATGCATCAGAAATGTGAATCAGTAGCCCTGCCTCCTTGCAGAAGCGCTGATTCCCTACCTTCCCTCCACATCTACAGACCTGCCTGGGCTCACTCGTGGTTCTGGTGGGCATGGATGAGTTCATCTGTGGAGAGAGATAGGGGGTTAATGGCAACACAGACACAGAAGGAGAAGGGAGAGTGGAAACATGAGGATGGACACAGGTACGGGGAGCAGGTTTTGGGGGAGCTGGCCCCTGTTTCCACAGGGCTGGGATAGGGGAGGGTTGGAGAAAGGAGGAAGGAGAAAGCAAAAGTGGTTGAGAGGGAGTTGTAACAGAGCCTGCTTTCGGATACACCGTCAGATGATCCGCAGCCAGTTGGACTGCCTCCTCCCTTTGCCATAAGCCAGCATGCAGAAGTGCTGGTGCTGCTCTTCTGGGCCACGTCCAAACTGCTGTAAGATGGCTCGCTTCAGGTGGAGGTACTCCAGCACGTTGGTGGTAGCTTGGAGCTGTCGAGCCGTGAACTGGGCTTCACCCAACAGGAGTAGTAGTAGGTGAGCCACCCACTGTGAGGTTGGCCATGAACTCACCTCTGCGACATGCTAGAACAGCTTGATGATGGTGTCGGGGTCGTCCTGCAGCCCAATCCTTACTAGCTGGACAGCCACGCTGGCTGCAGGAATGACGGCTGGAGCACCCACAGATGGACCCAGCTCCGGATTACCTGCCGATCCTCTGCCTGCACTTCAAGCAGGGCCCGGAAGCACTGGCCCAGGTCGACAGACAGTGCAATGAGGGCATGCTGCTGGTGCTGGAGGTCGTCGGCGAGCATTTAGAGAAGTTTTTGGACTGGTTCGGATCCCGTGGCAATGTTCATTCCTCAGTCCAGGGTTTCGACACTAGTGTAACAGTTCTCAGACTTTGGAAAACAGAGGAACGGGAAGCAGGCCTCAGAACAGGTGAGCTCTTTTATTTTTGCACATTTTTCAGTGACCATACACAAAACAAATACACACATGACGGGGTGTCACACCTCTCTCGCTCGTTCCTGTCTGCACGACACACAGAGACACAGGTTAATAGACAGCCAGTAATTTGATACAGGTGCACCTTATAATCACGTTACCTGCTGGTCCAACCTGCCTCCTCACTGTTTACAGCTGATGCTCGACCACGCCCCCGCTACCACACGGACTTTTCCCATAGACTTCTATTCAGGTGTGTTTTATTCAAGCTTGTCTCCTCCCTTATAATGTCTACTATATTCCGGTTCTGCTAACAGATTCCATAAATCCTGCACAGTGCACCTTTAACTCACACACCAGTGAGAGCCCTGGGTGGGCGGCAGGGCGGAGCCTATTCTGTAGTTTAAAATGGAGATAAAATACTTCTGAGTCTCAGGCATCAGGCCAGGTATCAGAATAATGTTACTGTAACACTGAAGGAGGAAAAGCACGCACACACACAGTCTTCTTATATTTAATACACTTTCTCTCTCTGCACATGTAACACACAGTAGTGCCTTAATATAAACCTGCACTACTGTCAGAGCTGCTGTAATAGGAAACTAATCAACACCTTCTGACCAATCAGAGTCCAGGATTCAGCAGCACTGAGAGATAAACACATTCAGTGAACAGACTGAAACTGGCTGCAGTGCTCGCTTGCTTTTGTAATAGCAGATTTAAACTGATAGTGGTAGTGAGGGAAAGGGGTGTGGCAGTGATTTGGATAGAGGTGGGATATAGAGGGGGAGGGAATTGCATTTGCATATTCAGCATATTTATGCATATTTACAGACCCTGCTTATTTTATTATGCTAAAGGTTTAACATTTATTCTTCCATATATTTTATTCATGTGGTTTATAAGGACAGTTTCAGGGGGACTTTAAAGGGGACACACACACACACACACACACCCTGTTCCCTGCTGTCTTTTGTTTTCCTCAGTCTTAATGATGAATGGAAAGAAGCAGAGACACACTGGGGTCCAGTGGGAGGTGTGTGTGTGTGTGTGTGTGTGTGTTAAACCCCTCCTCCTCCTCCTGCCTCAGTTACTCCTTCCCCTCCCTCTCTCCTCTCACCCTCTTTGTGTCCACGCTGCTGTCCTCCTCACGATCCCTCGTCTTCTCTCTACGCGTTCTGAGGAAAGTCATCCGTCCATCTCTTCATCCGTACATCATCCAAACCAGAAGATTCTGGACGATAGATGAAGATAGAGACAGCAGCGTAGGGTGTGTGTGTGTGTGTGTGTGTGTGTGTGTGTGTGTGTGCACGCACTCACCCTGAAAGGAAACACACTCTCATTCCGGTGAATGGATGAAGACAGACAGATCCAAACTGGAGCGCAATAAACGAGTGAAAAAACGGAGACGGACTGGGAAAGAGTCCCTCCATCATCCACACCATCCGAGAGAGAGAGGTGAGAGCAGTGTGTGTGTGTGTGTGTGTGTGTGTGTGTGTGTGTGTGTGTGTGTTTTCATAGAGACAGCATTCCATTCACACACCAACCTCACAGGGACAAAAGACACTGTGGGGACAAAAGTCCTGGGAACACGGCACTCATTTGGGCCACAATTTAGTGTGTGTGTGTGTGTGTGTGTGTGTGTGTGTGTGTGTGTGTTAGACAGTGAATTTAAAACATGCACACTTGAGGTTCAGAAAAAGAACGGTCTGATTCACATGCAGCAATGCAGGTATGTGTGTGTGTGTGTGTGTGTGTGTGTTCTGAGGATCCCGAGTCAGCAGACATTATATCTGTTAAAAAATGCTAAAATGTTGTGGGCGGAGTTTACTTATCCTCTCAGTTTATGATGTCACAAAGTAGTTTAATTCATTTGAATATGCAAATTATTAGACAGTGATGTGTATTTATTTAGCGCACTTATAGCCGCTAACTCCTGCACTAGCTAGCTATTTATTACAGCTAGCAAGATTTCTGCCTTATTTTATGTAGCTCTTTATGTTTAACTCTCTCTCTCTCTTTCGTATATCATCAGATGGCCAACTCAGTGTCGTGCAGCCACACCCTCGTCTCTGGTCCTAAGTTGAAGAGGCCAGCTTCTGAGGGTCGGCTGTATAGGGGGCAGCTAATGATTATGTGCTCGGCAGTCTGTTCAGGTTCGCCACACTCCCATGCCGCACTGTCTGATAGGCCCCACTTCTTCAGAGGTGAGTTGAAGTGGCTGACCCCAGTGCATAGACAGTTCAGTGAGGTCCACAGGTGGCATGGCAGGTCTTCTCCTTTTACACCGCCTCCTGGGTCCCTGATGTATCATTGGATGAGGGAGGGCCCAGCCGTCTCCCACATATGTTTCCAGGATGCTGCCAGCCAGGTGTCTCTGGACAAGTCCTCAGGGATAGACTGTAACATCTCTTATGCTGCCTTGTTGTAGGGATGGTGAGACTTGAGCCTGCCTGGTGGAGCCAGTGTAATTGTAGCTTTGTGCAGGATATGCCAGTTGTACTTCCGGGCTTTTCTTGCCAGGGTGAGGGTAGCTGCATCCTGTCAGAGACTGGCCAGGGTGATTCCAGCAAGGACTGGCAGGTGGGACACAGGGGTGGGTTTCAGACAACCAGTTACTATCCGGAGGGCACTGTTGATGGCAGTATCTACCTTCTCCACGTGTGGACTTCTGCTCCAGGCAGGGGCACAGTATTCGGCTATGGGTAGGACAAGGGCTTGCGTGGATATGTGAAGGGTCTGGAGGGGAAGCTCCCCAAGTTGAACCCACCAGACGGCGTATGAGCGAGACCCTTGCTTTTACCTTGGTCTTCACTTCTTCCAGGTGTTGCTTATAGGACAGTGTCCAATCCAAGCATACACCGAGGTACTTGGGGGCTTGCTGGAACTCCAGGCGGTTGTTGCCAATATACAGATCCAGTTCCCTTCTTGTTTCCCGATTGTTGAGGTGGTATGCTGCAGATACTGTCTTGCCCATGCTGAGCTGAAGGTGTCACTTCTGGAGGTAGTCTTCCAGGATGCCCATGTCTCAGTTAAGACCATCTTCCATTGCCTTCCTTGTTGGGCATTGAAGCATTATGGCTAAATCATCTGCATAGCCGTACTTGGTAGATATTACATCTGGCAGGTCGTGAATGTAGATGTTGAACAACATTGGTGAGAGGACGGATCCTTGCGGGACACCATTCTTCAGCCTTCAGAGCCTGCTGGTCTGGCCATCACTGGTCTGTAGGATAAAGCTATGGTTCAATAGCATCTCCATGATGAACCTCACCATGTGCCAGTCCAGGATTGTCCTCAACGGTTTCAGATGTAGTCCACGGTGCAACACGGTGTTGTAGGTGACTGTCAGGTCCAGGAATACTACTCCAGCTTTCTTGTTATCCTGAAAGCTGTCTTCGATGTCCTGAGTGAGTAGGGTTACCTGATCCACTGTTGACCTACCTTGGCGGAAGCCGGCTTGTTCCGGTGGGAGTTGTGGGTCCACCACTGGCACAATGTGGCTGTGAATCAGCCTCTTCTGGATCTTATATGGGACACAGAGCAAAGAGATGGGCCTGTAGGACTTTGGATCTTCAGCGGGTTTGTTTGGCTTTGGCAAGGCTATGATGGAAGCATCGTGCCAGGTCTTTGGAAGCTTGGACCTCTGGAAGCATGCTGAGAAGAACAAGCATAGCCAGCAAGATGTTCTTTCACTTTGGTGTATGACAAACTCTGGGTGGATATTGTCTCGACCTGGTGACTTGCCTGGCTTCAGTTTGTTAATTGCTGCACTTAGTTCGGCTGCTGTGAAGTCTCCTGAGAGTTTGGCATCAATGCTGGCTGCCCTGGAGAGAGACGATACCTCACATGAGATCAGTCATGTGAAGTTTTTGTCTGCATCTGGGAAGCGGCCATTCTTCAGGAGCTGGGAAGCAATGGCATCTGCTGTCACTTGACACCTGCAGGGTGTTGTTTTTCTCCCTGAGAGCAGATTGATGGCCTGCCATGCCTTCCGGCTAGAGTGGGTGAAGTCAATAGATTCCACTACCTCAGTCCACCTAGTCCTTCAGGTGTCGTCCAGCTTCTGCAGTAAGGTTGTTGCTGTTGTGTCCATTTCTTCCCTGGAGCTTGCCTGCTGGTGTTGGTACAACAGACAGCTGCACTCCTCATCCCAGCCTGGGATGTAGTTCTTGTTGTAGCCACACGGGATGTTGTGCTTTGCTGCCCTTAGGAGGACTTTACAGTAGGCAGTGTATGCAGCATCCACATCAGCTGCTACTGGGTCCAGCAGACCAGCAGTTCTTTTTTCCATTTCTGCCATAAACAACTGCCAATTCGCCTTCCTGAAATTCCATCACCTAACCAGTTTGCCAGCTACCGGCTGTACTAGCGATGGTACTTTGATGATGGATGGCCGGTGGTGTGAACCAGGGAACCTGTCCAAGACACTTCTCTCCAGTTTCAGGTCATTACTGTGGCATACAGTGAAGGCCAGGTCTGGGTTAGTGTAAGAGTTTCAGCATACAGAAAAGAAGCTTGGGGGCTCTTTTGGGTTGAAGAGCAGCAGTGCTTCGATGTTAGAAGCCCACTCACTCAGCACTTCACCATCATGTGGTGTGTGGTTGTAACTCCAATCTGTATGTTGGCAGTTGAAGTCGGGATGTTGGCAGTTGAAGTAGATGGCGGGAGCAGGCACAAGTAGAAGTGAAGATACAGTCAGCGCTGTTGGTGGGGGCTTGTATATATTCACAACAGATGTTTCTTGGATTTTGGTGACCAGCCACTCAATGTTGCAGCCAGGTGGAGAGTGGCTGGTGGCTGACCAACTTAATCCTTCCTGGACAAAGGTTGCCATTCCATGCATCTTTCTGTGGATGGACCCAGCAAGGAGGAACCCAGGCAACTTGAGGTTGTCATCAGAAACCCAGTGTATCTCTTGCAGGAGAACAACTGCCACTTTATTGGAATCGGTGAGATGTCTGATGACTTCGAGTTTGGTGATGGTAAGGCCCTTGACATGGAGTTGGAGCACTGACAGGCCTTGGTTTTCGATGGTGGGGGTATCCACCCATCCTAAGAAGGATGTTCTCTGTCTTGGTCTTGACCTTGGCTTGTACCTTGGTCTGCCAGCTTGATGATTCTTCTGCAACATTAGTTTCATGAGTTGGTCTTACACCATTTCTCACTACTCACAGGGAAGGCCGCATGGAGGCTGCCATTTTCTCTCCCTTTCCCAGGTACACAAGGGAGGCAGATGTATGTGCAGAAATGTTCAGTTTAATAAAGTGCATATCTATACAAATACACACAAAGGCAAAGAGTCCATGTTGTCAGGCTAGATCAGAGATGTGAAAACAGGTGAAGGGCTGGTTGAGGAGCAAACAGAACATAGAAGGCTAAGCAAGAACAACAACGAGAAACAGGCCAAAGAATCAAGAAACCAGGAAAACAAGAACATGGGTATAAAGGCTTGGTAATGCATACTTAACGTAGCATACTCATGATGCACTAGCATCAGCACAGTCCTTAGATAGGTAAACACGTAGTTCTCTAATTGAGTTCAGGTGCGCCTTGTTCACAACATGCATGCTGGAGTCCACTCGGCACACGCACAGCCTGATGCACACCTTCAGGTGCACACACCACAGCATGCAGGACTGACAGAACCCCCTCCCAAAGAGCTCCCTCTGGGAGCGAAAATCCATCATACTCGGCCCCAGTGGGGGTTCAGGCTCAGGACATGACTTGGGTTCTTGGCTAGGAGTGGGCTTGAGCTGGGGACTTGATTTGGAATCTGAGCTGGGATCATGCTCAGACTCTGGACCTGACTTGAATCTTGGACTAGGCTTGGATTCAGGACTGAAGGTGGCCTCAAGCTCTGAGCTGGATTTGAGCTCTGGAGATGAGTTGAGCTTCAGTGATGACTCTGGCTCCAGCTCAGGAGATGACTCAGGCTTGGGCTCTGGATCTGGCTTGGGCTCTGGACTGGACTCAAGCTCTGGAGATGATTTGAGCTTTGGCAACGACTCTGGCTCCAGCTCAGGAGATGAGTCAAGCTGGAGTTCTGGATCTGGCTTGGACGTAGGGCTGGGCTTGAGCTCAGGAGATGACTTGAGCTCCGGTGACAACTCTGGCTCCAGCTCAGGAGATGACTCAAGCTGGAATTCAGGAACTGGTTTGGATATGGGGCTGGAAGTGTGCTCAAGCTCCAAAGATGACTTGAACTCTGTTTCCAGCTCAGGAGATAACTCAAGCTGGAGTTCTGGAACTGGCTTGGATGTACGGCTGGGCTCAAGCTCAGGAGATGACTTGCACTCTGAACTTGGCTCTCTTATGGCTGTGAACCTGGCTCAGGTACAGGCTCGAGCTCTGTTGGCACATTGCTTTGGTCCTGGTTAGGACCTGGTGATGGGACAATGCAGACGTCTTCATGCCTGGCAGAGGCAGAGGTTGTTCCAATGTCCCCCGATACAGATTCAGGAACAGGCTCAGGCTCTGGCCTTAACTCTGGCACTGGTACTGAAGCTGGCGCAGGTGCTGACTCTGGCACTGGCTCTGATGTAGGTTCTGACACTGGCTCTGGTACTGGTTCTGGAGTAGGCACTGGTGCAGGCTCTGATGCTGGCACTGGCTCTGGAGTAGGCACTGATGCTGGCTCTGGAACAAGCTCTGACACAGGCTCTGACACTGGAGCAGACACTGGCACTGGCTCTCGCTCCGACTCTGGTACTGGAGCAGACACTGGTGCTGACACAGGAACAAACACGGATGCTGGCACTGGCTCAGGCATGGATTCTGATGCAGACATGGGTTCAGGCATTAATTCAGGTGCTGGTTCTGGCTGAGAAACCAGCTCAAAAGAGACAGCTTCCAAGAGGGGCTCAGGAACAACAGCCTCCTCTGCTGTCTCTACTTCAGCCACTAGGGAGAGCTCTGGAGCAACAACCTGCTCAGCTGGGTCAGCCACTGGAGGGAACTCTGGAGTGATGGCCCCTTCAGCTGGGTCAGTCACTGGTGGGAGCTCTGGAGCAATGACCTCCTCAGCTGGGTCGGCCACTGGAGGGAGCTCTGGAGTGATGGCCTCTTCAGCTGGGTTGGCCACTGGCAGGAGCTCTGGAGCGATTGCCTCCTTAGCTGGGTCGGCCACTGGAGTGATTGCCCCTCCCCAAAAATTTTCATGGGGTTCCTCCTTTTCTAAGGATTCAAAAATGATCTTGAGTATGGCAAAGAAAGTCTGTGAACTTCTAAGGCACTGTTATAATGTTTTTTTTTCTTCTATCTCTTTGAACTATTCCAATAATAATTTGCACATAAATTCTGAAAATAGTTACATAATAAATGTTTTTACAAACCAAAAATGTGGACAAGTATCAGAAAACTGTAGAGCAAATAGATAGACAAATTCTTCTGCGAACTGCATGCAAGAAGGCCTGTTCAATTGGGTCACACTGTTGCAGGCAAAGTCTCATGCACCAACGGTGTATTCTAATGTTGCATAATCCAAGACAAGAAGCCTTTATTTGTCACACTGTCAGAATGCAGGCACTTACAGATGCAGGGCAGACCAGGGCTGAGCAAACTGTCGTAGGTATCCAAATCAGTGTTCAGGAAGCAGTGTCAGAAAACTAGCGAGGGTTGGGCAATCAAGGAACAGAGCTACGCAGAACAGGCAATAAGGCGAGGTCAGTACGAAATGGGAATAAAGGTGAAACACTGAGAAAGCTATCAGAAAACACATGGCTCAGTATGAATGGGAGAGAACACCAAATGATACTTCACGAGGAGCTGGTTTGAGAGTGGGGCTTATACAGTACAATGACCTGTAGGTGCTGTGATTAATAGTCAGGTGACAGAGGGTGCTGTGGTTCTTGGGATACGTAGTCCAGTGGTTCTTGGGGTTTGTAACCTTGTGTTCTCTGAGCTGTTACTGCCAGAAACCCCCCCAGGAGGTCCCTCTGGGATTTATTGATTTTCTGGGCCATCCCCTTCCTCTGGGTGCTGGCTTGTCTGGGTGTAGGCTGTGGAATTCCTGTGTGAGTAGTTGGTCTAGTATGTCTTTGCAGTTTACCCAACTACACTCTTCTGGGCCATAGCCCTCCCAATCTACCAGGTATTTCAGCTGCCCTTGCCTACAGCGAGAATTTAGAATCTTCTTTACCTGGGAGATGGGTTCTTCCTCAGAGTCCAGAGAGGAGGGGTCTTGGGGGGGGGGGTGTTTCTGTGGTTAGGAGACCTTGTATGGCAGGTTTTAAGCTGGACACATGAAACATGGGTGCCATTCTGCTGTGTGGTCGGAGTTCTGGCCTGTAGCAAACTTCGTTGATTTTGCATATCACCTTACAGGTGCCAATGTATTGTGCTTTTAGCTTCTTACATGAGATTGGTTCTCTTAGGTCCTTTGTGGGGACCCATACCCAATCTCCTGGGGAGTATTCTGGGTTCTTGCTTCTGTGTTTGTCCATGTATTGTTTGTACTTGATGTTTACTTGCTCTAGTCTTTGGTGTACTTCCTCCCACAATTGTTGGCTTCTCTTGAACACATATCTACTACTGGTAACTGAGAAGGTGTGTCGTCCCATGGAAACAGGGGGGTTGATAGCCAAGCATGCACTGGAATGGTGTTAATAGTGTAGCAAAGTGCTTGAGGGAGTTCTGTGCATACTCAGCCCATGGGAGAAACTGTGCCCAGTCCCTTTGATTTCTCATGCAGAAGATACATAGAAAACATCCTACTTCTTGATTAGCACATTCCCCCTGCCCATTGGATTGTGGGTGATACCCAGATGTGAGATTTACAGATAAGGTGAGTCCAGTCACTTATGATGTCTTCTGGAATACCAGAATAACGGAATACATGGTTAAACAACAGTTCAGCTATTTGGAAGGCTGTGGGTAGACCTGGTAAAGGGGTGAGTCGGAGTGCTTTGGAAAATTGATCTATGACTACCATGATGACAGTGTTTCCTTGAGAGATTGGATTAGATTAGATAAAACTTTATTGATCCCTTTGGGATGGTTCCCTCAGGGAAATTAAGATTCCAGCAGCATCATTACAGATAAAC
>JAPEKN010000009.1:42413672-42424198 GCA_028877435.1 Cathorops dasycephalus
GTTCCCCTTCAGACTTGTCTGTTAAAATCTGTGTATATTTAGGTGGCTCTTAATATTCCTGCGTGGCCCGCTCAAGTAAAGTCTGTTTGGGGAAACACTAGTGTTTAAATTCAACCTTTTATTTTTCTGCTAGTCTCCATTTTAAAATAGGTGCTTCAACATGATCAGTAGTCATCAATATCTGCTGAAATGAAACACTTTTTGTGATAAATTTTTATCCCCTGCTGGCCGAAAGGCCCGAAGAGGATTGTTGTGGCGTCCATCCATCCGCCCCGGGAAGGGTACTCGCCTTCTGAAATCAACTCCTCTCTCAATTTTTGGAGGAATTTCACAGGACTTGGCCGGATTCTGTTATATGTTGGTAATGCACATTTGTAATTTTGTTAAATTCAGTCACATTTTACCCGAGTTATGGCAGAGTAGCCAGCAGGGGATATTAAGCCCTCGGAGCACAATGTTCAGCTGTATCGCTCATACCTAGGAAATGGGGCGTAGGGCACGGGTAACGTTTACAGGGTGTAGGCCATGGGAGATTTGTGTGTTCTATAATTTAGCCAAATTCTCTCCTCTTTTCATGAGCATCATTAGAAACAGATTCTTATTCTGCAAACAGGTCTGACTTCTGTTTGTATTAAATTTATAAAATATTCCTAGTGCTAATTTGTTTCAATGCTTTTTTTTTTCTTCCTCCAGGTCTTTCTCACCTGTTGCTGCATTCTGATGTGAATGAAGGAAACATGGAGTGACCTTCTGCAGGTTAGCTAACGGATTAGCTGTTGCTTCAGAGGACGTGTGCAGTGCACGGGGTTGTTTTTAAAAATACCCCCCTCCCGGCCCACCTAAAAATTAAACATGGCTGACCCCGGAATGATGAGTCTCTTCGGAGATGACGGGAATTTATTCTCGGATGGTCTGGAAGGCTTGGGGGATTGTGGGTATGCCTCCCAAGGCCAAGCTAATTCAATAAACCAGCAGATGACACACGAGCACCAAGCTTACAGCCAGATGCCGTCTTCCCTCCACCTTTCCACACCTTCTGTTCCCCCTCAGCCCAAAATGGGACACCATTTTGACCACTTTGGGCAGTATGACCCTCAAGGAAGCCGCATGATGGCTAACGGTCCCGGCCCTGGCCCCGCGAATGGGATCTCATCTCCTCATTCTCATTACCATGGCGGAAATGGCACAGCTGGTGGACATCACGTCTATCCAGGAGCACAAAGCGATGGGAGAGGAGGAGGACCAGGAGCAGGACAGTCATTCCAGGATGGTGGAACTGCACCCGGGAATAACTGGGGTCCTCAAGGTATGCAGAGGCCTGACCAGAATCGATCCCAGTTTCCACCGTCGCAACAGCAGCAAATTCACGGTCATCAAATGGGTCCTTATATAGGACGCACCGAATTTGGTGGAATGCAAGGGCACAACCAGACTCAGACTCCACCAAGGATGAACCACTTCCCTCAAGGTTTACCTCAGGAGGCAAACCGTTTCATGGGACACATGGGAGCTAACATGACGTCTCCGGCCATGCGGCATCCCTCTCAGACATCACAGCACCAGCAGTCTGGTCAGCAGTTTCTGCACCATCACCCAGAGTCACAGTTCCCCCAAAGTCCATCAAAGCAACAGCAGCAGATGATTGGACGAGGTCACCAGAACATGGGCTTTAGCATGAACAACCAGCAAGTCGTTAACAGCTCAGGTCAATACACTCCTTATCCTCAATATGGCGGCCTGAATCAGGGATTGGCCAATGCTTCAGGGATGAGCCTCAACACCAGCAGCAACCCCAATGCTCCTGTGCAGTGTTACCCCACCCCTGCTGGGCCACAGTGTTACCCAGTCAACCCGTTACCCCCTCAGAATATGCATCCGACACAGCCCAAAATGCCCCCGCAGCAGCAGCACCTCGCTCCTCCACCACCTCCTCAGGGATCTTTTGCTTCTCCACCTTCAGTGTCGCCCATGAGGAACCTGGGGGGCAACCCTGCTGGGACTCCGCCCCCTCAAAGGGGCCAGGGCCCAGTCTCACACCCCCAGATGTATGGCACCTTGTCGCCCAATCAGAGAGCGATGAACACAACCAACCATGCAGAGGTTCTCCCACAGCAGCTGCAGGCATCTGTATTACCGTTCCAGCAGGTGCAACAGGTGAGAACTCCACCTGCGCTTTCGGTGCCCCAGCAGCCTCTGGGCTCATCTCCACCGCTGCCACAAGGGCCCTGGGCCTCCAACACGCACACGTCACCACCAGCTAACCACCAAGTGCCTCACATGCAGGTGAGTGTGTGTGTGTGTGTGTGGGGTGGGGGGGGCAGGGTGAAGGGTAGATTCGTGGGTAGATATGGAACATTTGTTTTTTCCTACAGGTGAGCTGAGGGGGTGGGGGATAAAGCACAGTCATGTCATTACATGTGTGTTTTAGTCTCTTGGAAAGTCCTCGTTTGCAGGTGGGGGGCTTCCTCTGAAGCTGGAAATTCTCTCTCTCTCTCTCTCTCTCTGCTCTTTTTAAAAGTACATATTAATGTTAATTTATACGGTTATGTTCCCCCCACTTTCTAACCTCTTCTGCTTTATGTTGGAGTTTAAATGTATCCAGTTGAACTGGTGTTGCCATTCTGCTGGGGTGTGTGTGTTTTAATATTCAAGTGTGTGAGAGGTGTTTTTGTGACCCTGAAACCTGGGTCAGAGCTGAGGTCAGTGATGAAGCGTAATGATGAGCTTAACCTAAACACACACTTTTTTCTTGTTGTCATGGTGACAGTGGGGCTTCAGAGCAGGGATTAAATGTTTGAGCAGATTGTTAACGAGAAAACAGCCAATCAGAGACCAGGATGTGCTGTGCTTGTCATAAAACTTTGTCTCCCTCTAGAATTACTAAAGTGTAGAAGTATCGTGTGTGTGTGTGTGTGTGTGGGGGGGGGGTATTGTGGGAAATGCATTTTTACTGCAGTTTATTTCCTGTGCTGTGTATCCTGACTCCGCCTCCACACACAGGCGCCACTGTGCTAATCTCTTAAACCCACCTCCCCCCTATGAAGGGGAAATGGTCTCTTCCTGCTCACACATTCACTCCTCCCTGTCTGCACTCTTTCCTCTCTCTCTCTCTCTCTCTCTCTCTCTCTCTGTCTGTCTTCTCCTTGTCGTCTTTCAGCCTGTGGTGTCCCCCCCACCCCACACACACGTCTCTCTCCTCTGCGACTCTCATTTCTCTCTGTCCCTTCTCATGGTCTCTCCCTCTCTACTTTTCCTGTCTCATCACTCACTTTTTTAGCTCTTTTCTTACTCTTTCTGTCCATTTCACTTCTGACTCTCCATCGTCTGGTTGTGTGTGAGGTGGTCAGTAGGGAAGACGGTGCAGGTCACGTGAGTGAGTTGACATTTGAGGATGTCAGGATTAATTTGTGCTCCTCCCTCTGTGGGTGTGTGTGACCTATATGTTGAGTGGCTGTACTGCGCTTCACTCCTGTGCACTCGTCTCCCAGCCTCAGGGCTCATAAGCCTTCATTTCTTTTGTCTTCTCCTATTTTCCTTTCTCCTCATGTAGGGTGTGTGAGATGGCGGCCTCCGGAGCAGCTGTGCTGCTGTTTAATTATTGAGGTTAGGGTGTCTCGTCATGATGCTTCTGCAGCTTTAGGCAAATATTTGATGAGGGATGGCGTGTGTGCGCGCTGCTCGTGTCCCATACACACCAGTGTGGTGTTTGTGTTGTGGAGCTCAGGGCTGAGGTGATAAACGGGAATTTACTGATCTGTACAGAGTTCACACTCCTTGTGTAAAAGTGAATCACATCAGAAAACGGGGGGGGAGAGAACCCAAAAGATCGGCATTACTGTACTTTAATACTTAAACCTCCTGAATGGGTCTCATTACTGCTGTTCCACATAAATAGTGTGTGAGAGAGAGAACAGTTTCACTTGGTACCCGTTCACCCACAGTGCAGGAAATGCGATGGAGAGAGGGGTGAAGTCAGGGGCAGTGTGACGTGTGTACAGCAGGAGCGGGTGTTGGAGGGTGAAAGGTTAATGTTTAGGTGCACTGCATTGTGGGTATTGTAGTGAAACATTGCACTAGAATGGTGTCTCTTCTTGTCCTCTTTTCCTTTGTTTGTTTTTGTTGGAAGTAAGAGACTGTGTAAATAAAAGCCACATACTTCACCGTCCCTGTTCTGAGAATAAATACCCAGAAATATGGGCCCTGCTCCGAGCCACAGACGGTATAACAGCGCTCCCGTACAGGAGCTGAACTTTCGTCCAAATTACACAGTGTAGAGTCAGACCCCAGGACAGGAAATGGATTAAACACCGATAAAGGGTTTCAGTGACCTCGACTCTGTGCGCAGACGCAGAGGGGCTGGAGTGAGTCAGGACAAGTCCACAGTCCTGTGTGCATGCGTGCAGCATCACTGTAGCTCACATCCAAGCTTAAAGTGGCTCGTGAAGGCCCAGATAAAGATGCATGTTTTAAACTCGCTGTTGGTCAGGAGTGGGCTGAAGTTCAGGCCGTGAATCTGGAAAACGGCGTTTAAATGGGGTTGGAGTCTGACGCATAGGTGCCAGGTTTCATCAGATGAATTGGGTGTTAGCTCATCCCTTGTCTGCAGCACGCAGGGGGGTGGAGGAGGATAAAAAGCCTCCTTCAGGGAGTATTTAGCTCTCGGAGTACGCACTCTGCCTGCTAGACCAACCCCCCCTCAGAGAGATGAAACTTTATATGGAGCATATCGCGTTCTGGACGGCGGCAGCTATCAAATTAGAGATGCAGAGAGCGTCCTGTTGTCATTCATGCGATTGATTATTGGATGAGGGGAAGAGATGAGACGTTTATCGGTTAAAGCTTCAGTGGAGGTGCTCTGTGACCTTGTGATCATTTCGCATGCAAAACGCACCTCACGCTTTTAGTCCGTTACAGGAAATTTGCATTTTATCACCGAGATGAGCCATAAAACCATGATGCAGCATAACTAAAAGATCATTTAGCCCCCCACCACCACACACACACCCCTCCATCACACTCGTTCATTTATTTTTTTGCAACAAATCCAGAAGCAAAACATCACCTTGTGTGGGAGAAACAGCAAAAATTATCACAAAACACAATGAGGCTCCTATTTTAATAAAAAATAAGCAATTTTTAATAAAGGTTAATTTTTTGCTAACGCACAAGTAATTGCTGCGTGTGAGGGGAACAGTGTGGGGTTTTTTAAGTTAAAACTGATTTTATTTAAAAAAATATACTATGTTTGAAACACACTTCAAATTGAATGGATGGAGATTTCTGAGCAATTCAGTTTCTCTCGCACAGAATTCAGTCAGGGTAATTTACCTGCTCGCTAATTACATTTGTTAGTTATTCCAGTCTTTGTCTGGCCCTCCCGGCCGGCCGGCCTGCCTGTGTGCTGTAAATGTAAAGGCAGTGTGACAGGTTTGTTCACGTCTCCTTTGAAATCCCTGACACGGTCTTTGGTGTGTCCACTCAGTGACTTTTTCTCTTCCCGCTTCACAGCATTCTCCATCAGATGTTTCCCAAGCTCTGTCCTCCACCCACATGTTGACCCCAAGCTCCATCCTGCAGCCCAGCAGCTGTGAGACTCAGCCACCTGATGCTGAGTCCAAGCCCAAGAAGAAGAAAAAGAAGAAGAAAGTGAAGGCAGGAGAGGAGACTGCAGGGGAGAAGGGCGAGGATGCTGGTGTGGGTGGAGCATTAGGAGGCACGGGAGGTGATGGTGTGACCTCTCTGCCTGAGAAGAAGAGCAAAAAAAAACCAAAGGAGAAGGAACCCAAGACCCCCAAAACACCCAAAGAACCCAAGGAGAAGAAAGTCAAGACGACCACGCCCAAACCCAAGAGCACCAAGAAGCCCAGGTACGTTTTTTTAACCTTTTACACACTGAGGTTTTATAACGGTGTATAGTTGTGTTTTATACGCATGTGACTGGGCTGCAACTTCAACACTTTGCTAATCCCAGAAAATCGCTTGAACAGGCCACGCCCCTGAGAGATGATTGTGTGAATGTACACTGTGTAGACTGCGCTTTAAAAAAAAAAAAATCGCTCGAGAACTTTTTAACAGAACTGGATACCCATAATGCCCTGCGTGTGTGAGTCAGTTATTAGTTACAATGGTGTATTCAGTGTCAGTGAGCTCCATCTGCATCAGGACACAACACTCTCTGTTCCCCACATGACCTAATGCATCATGGGTAATCTGAGGTAGTCCCTGCACTGTGGGCACGTGATGGCTGGGTGAGTGGAGGGAAAGAGTTTCTGCATAATATAAATCATAGCATCTCTCTTAAACGAAACCTCACACAGTTGTTAGATGACCATTCTCTCTGTGTGTGTGTGTGTGTGTGTGTGTGTGTCATGTACAGCCACTTTTCTCCTGCTCTCCAGCGCCAGCTGTAATGTGATCCAGCGCAGGAATGTGATGCTCCTCCCCTCACCATCTAGAGGAAAGGGGCGGAGCCAGAGGTCATCTCAAGGAGGGGTGGGGGAGGGGTGTGTCCGTGTCCATTCAGGATGGTCATTAGTCCTCCCAGGCCGCATCATTAATCATGTCGTGAAGGCAGATATCTGCTTTTTTTTTTTTTTTTAAATGCATGCCATTAGTTTATTTATTAAATCTGGGTTGCCAGGATGAATCCTGCTACATGTTCGCATCCACATACATGCGGGGGGAGAGGGAGGGATTGTGTGAGTTGTCGTCACATGTCCGTGTATGAAATTCTCCCATTTTGATATTAAAGTTATCCAGCAGCGAGTAAAACTATAAAACCTTGTTGAGCCACGCCTGCCGCTCGCATGCATGTGCGTACACGCAGCCTTCACACGCTTCACATGGCTCAGTAAACCTGTGTGTGCACCCTCTGGTCTGACGCAAACACATGTGGGCCATCACAAAGTACATCCTGTACGCTCAGATCGGCGAAACCACAACAGTGGTGGTTGTATAGGAAGTGCTGCAATGTGTGCGCGTGCACGCACTTTTAGCACACGCTCCGTTGCTCTCAATTTGTCCTTAAACAAGTTGATAAACTCCGCCCTTCCTTTTGTAAAGTTTGAAAGTTGCATGTGACATTGAAGCTCAAAGACGAGAGGAAGAGACTTGTTCTTTTCTCAGGGAGAGAGAGGAATAGTGGCGGAAGGAGAGAGAGGGGGCAGAAAGGAGAGCAGATGGAGTGAGAGGACATGCAGAGCAGGAGGGGAAAGGGAGAGAGGGGATGGGGGGACTAACAGCAAGGGAATAAACAGAGGGAGAGAGTGGAGGAAGGAGGGATGAGTGTAATCAGCATGGTCCTGCAGTGTGTAGGCCAGGAAGAGGAAGTCACGACGTTGAACACACATGCACTCCATTATCCAATAGAAACTCTCTTCCTCCTGTCTCTGCCTCCTCTTTCATGTTGTCTTGTCTCCTGCACGCTTCCTTTTCTCTGTCTGTCTGCCTGTCTGTCTCACCCAACCCGTGTGTGTGTGTGTAGTAGAGGAAATGCCTCAGTGCTTCAGTCACATGCCGTTCCCACACCCTGTTGATTCCCCAGTGAATCAAAGTGTGTGTGACGGGACAGAGCCTCCGTTTCTCCAGGTTTTGCGTGGCTTATTTACAGGACTGAACCTGTTCTGTGTTTTTGTTCTGGTGATGGTGCCTGCAAAAGAGCTGAGGAGAGTAAACAAGCCTGTGTGGAGGAGAGCAGCTGCTCTTCAGGGGGAGGGGTGCGTGTGTGTTTGGGGCGGTCCGGTTCAGGATGAGTCATCTCACGGTGACAGCAGGTGTCCCATTAACCCCCTGGCCGTGTGTGTGGGAGGGGGAGTTGGGGGGGGGGGGGTATCTCCATGAATCCACATACACAAACTCAGAGGAAGGTGCTGTCTGCCCTCTTCCACATACATGAACTCTCACATGATTGGTTAGTATCGCTGATTTACAGGAGTGTGTGACTTAGGGTTAAGCCCCTCCCACCCAGAGATCATAGTTGTGATCTTTATCTTTTTTCCTGCACTTTTTATTTGTTTTATTTCCCCTCTCTCTCTCATCTATCTGTCTGGGTGTCTCTCTGCTCATGTTTGTATGAAACTAAGAGCCACTGCTGCAGGTGCTTGAGAGAGGGAGAGGGAGAGCGAGGGGAGAAAGCAGATGGCTTGAGCCAGTGGCGTCCAGCCAGAGGAACAGGTGCGGGTCATGTGACCGGCGGTTACCAGGGCGATGTGATTGCTCTTGGCGTGCGAATGAAAGGAGCGAGGGGCCGCAGCATGAACGAGTGCAGGGAGAGGGAGAGTGCAGGGCTCACTGTAATCTGTGGAACAGAGAGAGGGAAGGATCAGGAGAGAGAGAGAGTGTGTGTGTGTGTGTGTGTGTGTGTGTGTGTGTGTACACACACTAACTCCAGTCACACCACAAAGCATTGTGGATTTCACGAGCTCACTACGGTCTCTCTGTATTTAGGCAAAAAAAAAAAAATAGTTAGACTTGTGCACTACATAGTGAACAGAGTGTTGTTTAGGGCCGGGGGGGTAATTTAACATGGCCAACTGTCTTGACAAGTCTCCCCCTGCTCCATCTAACTCGAGCCCCATTCACATACCAAACTTTCATTCCCACTCAGTCTTCCATAGTCAGTAAATGAAGGAATATCACGTATTCCCACGTGACTGTATTTAACAGGGATGTGATGGAACACAAACCTCCAGAAGACGTGTAAAACATGAGCTCAGACATTCCAGAGAGTTCGTTCCAGTTTCCAGCCGTATCTGCTGAGGTCCGTGCACGTGGAGTTCACTGTGGGTCACTTTAGTGAGGTAGTTTCAGTATTCAGATTGTGTAGGCGTCAGTCGTCCTGTCACCACCGTCGTGTTAATCCAGTGGTTCTGATTCCTGCTGGAGCCGTGAGACAAGATTACCATTAATGTTACTGGGGCACCAAGGGGTAGGTTAACGCTTCCACCTTTTACTGTTTTGCTCCCATTCGCACACGCATGCCACTACAGCATAGTAACCATAAATGGTGTTGAGTGTGAACAGGGTCCAGCTGGAGCCACCAGTTTAGCATAGCGCTAACAGGTTATGGCGTTGTTTGGTCACTAGTTTAGCACTGTTTGTTTCTCTGGGTGTTGGCTGTAGTCAATTAAACTCCTGATTTCCCCCTAAGCAGTAAGAAGTCTGACACTGAGAACAGCACTAAGAAGGAGGGGAAGAGGAAGAGGGAGTCGTCCATCACTTCAGATACAGAGAAAACTCCGCCCCATTCTCCAGAGGAGGAGGACGACGACGGCATCCAGGTACACAACTGTTAGTAACACTGCACTGTACACGGTCATGTCATGGAGCTTCCAAACACCATAAACATCTGGTCACTGCCTTCATGGGGCAGGAATTTGTTTCCATGGTAACCAGCAGTGAGGCTTGCATGCTTGATAGCTACCACACATCACTTCTAAACGACCTAGCACACGTGAGTCAGTTGATAGTTCTGCATTGAATCTGCACGATAGGGGACAGAAATGTAACTTGGAGTCTCTGCTGTGATTGGTCCGTCTGCTCCTACTTCTCCATGAAAATCGCAAGTCTGCTCCTCCTGTAGATTTAAGCACGCTGGTGTTATTTCTGTGCTTCGTTCCTGAGTGCAGTGGGACTTGGGCTTCAAGCTGCTCATCCTGCTGAAAATGGACGAGTGAGATTTATTTGGTTTATAATTAATCACGCAATGTTTCTTTTTACTCCAGAAAATTTGATTCAAAACGTTTTGCCCATGTTTTTCGGTTTATTATTCCTACAGTGGAACATGGAGCGTGCGTGTGTGTGTGTGTAAAAGCAGTAAAATTTGGTGGTTCATGCGATCACGCCTCCTAAAGGAGACCTGCACCTCACAAACCATGTGCGTGCGTCGACAGTGTCTATGGCACAGGTTTGACAGAAGTATAAATTGGCGTTTACTTGTTAATGAGCCTTCAGGTAAAATAGAGCAGTGAGTGTGCAGAGCATGCTGGGTATTGTAGTGCCACAGCACTGAGGAACCTGTTAAAACTGGGGCTGATCAAGCTGAAACACCACACACACCGCAGTCTTGCGTGAGAGAGAGGCAGTATGGCGGTGTTGGTGACCTGCTGTGCTCATTCCTGCTCCGTCAGCGTGGGAGCTCAGTCTATTGGCTCCATCTGCCCTCTTCTCTCTTACCTACACTCTGATTGGTCTGTTACTCTTGGTATTCCGGATGAGATGGTGCCAACATGCCTGTCACACAAGGTCAGTATGCCAGAAAAGGGCGGGCCTTGTTGCCAATCAACTTGATTGTATTGACTTCAAAAATCTGCAAAATGATTTGTGTAGTGTTTGTGTGCATGTTTAAGTTATTCCATGAAATTGAGTCATACATGAGCTGATAGCCGATGTAGCACAGAGTGGTCTATAAGCCATGTACGAGGAAATTGAGTGGAATAACTTTTTTTTTAATATTCTGTCCACATTCACTGGATTTTGAGAAACGGAGCTTTTTTTTTTTTTGCAAATTTTATAAAATAATAATAAAT
>JAPEKN010000010.1:1079885-1092905 GCA_028877435.1 Cathorops dasycephalus
CTAAATCCATGCTAACAAGTATGTTTACTTCAGCTACACTTAACTACCAGTCCCTGGCTATCAACAGCTTCCTGTCACATCCTGTACACCATATTAGTTGCCCATGTGCAATTAAATTTAATGTGCTCTTGGACTTTTAAGTTCATGATAACTAATCAGGTGGCTGCACTTGTGTGCATTATTACAATCAGGGCTTGTACTATTGATATTGATCATGTTTAATTGCTGTACCTTTAAGGGGGAAAACTGTATTTACCTTGAATAGTCTCCTATTGCTTTCCTGAAGAATGTAAGCTTCACTGGAAATACTCAAAAACTTGAACTAGGCCATCAATAACTGTTTCTCTTCACCTGTTTCTAGTTTATGCAAATTCATGAAAAAATGCAGTCTCCAGTCTGTAAACACACACACACACACACACACACAGCACCTGTCCTTTATTCAAATAAGTTCAAGGTAAATATATTTTTAAAACACCCCTTTTAATCGATCACCTTTTATTTCCTGAAAAGAATAATGGCATCACTGCCAAACCAAAACACTGATAAACAGCAGATACTGAGATAACATCTGTTTCTAGGGCAATATGCAAAGAAAGAATAGAGAGAGGAGGCTGTATACCAAAAGATGGATAAGGATGATATCAATGAGAGAAGCACGCAAGAGGCCAAGTGTCATGTTGTGGTGGTAGGATCATGTTGTGGGGATCCTCGTCATCAGCAGGGGTTGGAAAGTCGTCAGGTTTGCGGCAAGAATTAAAAATTGCTGTTCATCAGTGGTCTTCGTTTGTCACATTTATTGAGTAAATCAGATGCTAAAATCACAAATCACTTCAAATCCAAGGTTGTGACAGTGCAATATGTGAAAAAGTAAAAGGGGGTGAAGTTGTATTTTGTTTGTCAGAGACTGGTACCTGGAAACTCATGCAAAATCAAACCACTGAAATTTACCTGTTTATCAGAACCAGCAGCTCTGATGCTGACAGTAAATGGATGGGAGGTGTTAAAAGAGGACAGTAATACTGTATAATAAGAGGTTCGTTATGTTCAGGTGCATAAGGTGGGAAGGTGAACGCATTACGACAAACTCACAACACACACCCTGTGTGGAGTACAGGACATACATCAGGTAGGGATGTCTACTTATTCTGTATGTATGTGTATATGGACATATTTATAGCACCGCATGGTTGAATTCTTGAATATGATTGGTCAGAAGGTGTATATTATTTCTGTATAACAGCACAGCTTGGACAGTAGCTATGGCTGTAACCTGGACAATAGGTTTATATTAATGCGTGTTATTAATGGTGCTTTAGACAGAGGAGTTTACTCTTTCCAGTCTCCTGGCAAAATTGTGAAGTTGTGGGGTTTTTTTTGAGAGAGAGGGGGGGGGGGGATGCAAGTAATAATAGGACATAGACAAAGAGAGTCATGTTGTTCATTCATAAAAAAATATTGGATTTTTTCCCCCTACAGATATGGTTCATCTTATGTCAGTGAACCTTCTATTCTCACGTCAGTGTGTCCACAAAGATCGTGTGTGTGCGCACGCTTTCATTCTATATGCCAATGCAGGAATTTACTGTTTAATTTCAGCATGTAAATATTTGACAATATATATTTTTTCTCTTTGTGATCTGTTGCTATTTTTGCAAAGATAAATGAAACTGTTCATGCTGAAATAGTGAGCCGCTTTAAATCAGGTGTAAAATTCAGAATCCACTGATGCAGTTGGCATTTCAAACCCATTTGGCTCTGTAATTTTTGCTCAACTTCTGGAAATTCCCTCTAAGCACAAACACAGGGATAAACTGTATTTTTCTGAAGCAGCCTTAAAGTTCCTGGCCTCCTTTTCCAACACAGTTTTGTGGATGCTCATTATTTGTTATTATTTTGGAAAAGCCCAAACAGAAACACTACACAAAAACATCTGGAGTGACATTTACTTAAAAAAAAACTTGAGTAACATTTTCCACACAAATTCTTACTACATTTTTACTCTGGATATTCTCAAGTAAAGTCGATGAGCAGTTATGAATTGCTGCTTTCAAAATACTCAAGTAATCTTTCCTTGGAATTATCTGTCTGTCACTAAATTTGACTCAATCAATAATTTTTACTTGAACTACCGTTCCATCAAATTACAAATCTCTGCTAACATGCATGGGTTCTCTTTATTTTCTGTAATTTTATTTGAGAAATATTCACATATTTCATCCAATTTAACACTACTCTTCTAATATGCATTTGTTTTATGTAGTTTTTTTAATGCAAAAAAAAAAATTGTCTTCAAATAAGGTTACTAGAAAGCAAAACATCCTCTTAAAACAGCACCATTATTATATTTTCCATAATACAGTACAGCCTGGTGGTTTGATAGAAAATTGTGCACCTACATCGGCACTGACAAAAACACTTAACATTTGTATTAAAAAGCCTTAGTAAAGGTGTTAACATTTTTCCAATAAGGCACTTGGCCTCTGGCTGATCCCTTTCATCTCAGAACCCTTTTCAAGAACATTTTAATATTTGAAGAAAGCATTTCAACCTGATTACATCTCAGCTAAATTGTCCAGTGACATTTTCAAGTCTCATTTTAAAGTGCAATAGGTTTGCACAAAAGTGTATTTTCTTTGAGGTCTTAGAGAACATGTATATGTCACACAAAGGGTGAGATTCGTACCAGCATAAAAGGAATCCACCGTTAGAGAATGGAAGGCAGTTTAACAATGTTACCAAATTTATTTAAAATTACACAAAGACACCAATACTTAAAATGTGCACAAATAGTCCATAAAAATATTCAGTCCATTAACGTGACAGGAAGATTAAAAAAAAAAAAAAACACCACAGGCACCGTCCAATAGAGAAGTCTATACATAAAAAAAAATCCAAATCCGTTTAGTTTGGCATGGGATTTAAAAGAGCCTAGTCGTCTTGCTATTACAGGCAGGCTCCGAAAACACTATGGACAAACAACAAAAGGCTCAGTCTTTACTGCACCCCACTAAATTTATATCATGTTACACACACATGCAGGCAAATCGACTTTCCTTTATTTATCTTTAGTAAGTGTTGAGTCATGCTCCGCATTCGGCCACGGTGTCGTCTCACTTCCGTAGTCTTGCTCCTCCTAAACAAGCCAAGCAACTTCAGCTTGCCTTGCTCCAAACTTCACGCCAGGCTCTGTCGAATCATTCTGCTTTCACAGGCTCACCGCATACAGGCAACGCGCTAGGGGAGAGAGAGTTCCTCAATCACGGGCACAAATACAACGTAACACAACACTCACACCCCAATATCGGCCGGTGGACTTTCCTTTACTTGGCTTTAGTATACGTTGAATCAAACTTCCGGGTCCAGGTTCTCACGACGAGGCACCCTGCCCCAGCCTTTGTCCCTCCTCCCACACACACCGCCTGAATGTGTCCTTACTTCCTACTGTATATCTGTGTCTGCTCCTGCTACACCGTCTCAATCCATAGTGCACACCTGTCCATCAATTAACAATCAAACAATCTCACGCGCAATAAGCGCTAGGCAAAGGGGATAGTCAGCTGGCTGTCATAATCAGTTGGTTGCTATGTGATCACACAGACCCACAGTTACAAACACACAATATCACAGCAACCCATAACAAATAATATTAAAAAGAAAACACAGCAAAATTCACTGCACACAGTATATACACAGCAAGAGATTCTACTTTTGACATTTCCCCCCCTCTTTAATAGAGGTCGTCCCGACCACCTACTCATAACAATACCTAGCTGGGAGTACTCCCAGATTAGCTCGCTGGGAGCGACGTACACTAGGCTGATCTAACTCACCATGCAAAGCTTCGGGTCCTACTGGAGGGTCAGGTGGACAAGCCGGAGCTGGCCCCACTAAATTCGTAACTGGCTGTTGGTTGGCACCCACCGACAATCTCGGTAGCCACCAGGTTGGAGGGGCCAAGGCATTTCTCTGAACAATCATCACTGGCCTAGGTTCATCTGGCACCTGTTTATTCTGTAACACATTCAAGGGACAAGGTCGAAGGTTATTACGATGTACTGTGCGAGTTGGTTGTTCTTTACCTTCTGGCCGAAGTACATAGACTGGATGACCCTCTCGCAACTGTCTGACCACCACAAATGGCTCTGGTGCCCACTTCAAATTCAGCTTGCCTCTGGCACTTCTGCGAAAGTTACGAATCAGTACCCGCTCTCCTGGGAACAAAGATGCAAACTTGGCTCTCCTGTTGTACCTTGCCTGGTCCAGGTCCTGTCTGTGTTGGATTCGGGTCTACACCATCTGATAAGCATGGCTGAGGGCCTCCTGATGCCTCTTCACCCATCCTGACAAGGTATAAGACCCCGCCATGGGCTTCAGGCTGGTTGCCCAGTCAACAGGTAACCTGGCATGTCTCCCAAAGACCACATAGTGGGGGGGGGGAGGGTCATCCCGGTGGTACTATGGGTGGTGTTGTTATATGCCTGAACCAGAGCAGGCAACTGATTCAACCACTGAGCTTGTTCGGCCTTGGTCAGGGAATTCAACAACCCCAACAGGGTCTGGTTAAGTCTCTCACATGCACCGTTCCCCTGTGGGTGATAGGCTGTAGTGCAGCTCTTCTGACATCCATAAAGCTGGCAAAGCTCCATCATAGAGGACTCAAATACTGCCCCCCGGTCAGTCAGGATTCTTTCCGGGCAACCAAAGATCTGAATCAGATGGCCATACAAGGCTTGGGCAGTCGTGTTGGCAGACTGATCTCTAGTGGGCACTGCAAGAGCATATTTGGAAAATAGATCTGTCATTACTAAAACATAGGGATATCTATCCTCAGGCCGCCCCAAAGAAAGGTAATCGACCCTAACGACCTCAAATGAATAAGTAGTAGAAATAGACACCAAAGGTGCCTTTACCTCTGGGCCGGCCTTTGCCAGGACACATTGAGGGCAAGTTCCTGTCCACTCCTTCACATCCTGCACCATCCTCGGCCAATAGTAGCACTGGCGCAGAGTTGCCAAAGTCCACTCACCACTGGGATGTCCCATACTCTGATGCTAAGTCTTCCACACCTCTTTAGTAGCCTGCTCAGGGATGATGACTTGGAAAAACTTCAATCCGGACCATGCCTCTCTATGCAGCCTCCCCAAAACACCATCTTGCAACACAATTTGGTCCCATTCTCGGTGCAGCTGCTTCACATACGGAGGCAAAGTGTCACTCAGCTGGTGATACTTGCTGTTCCTTCCACTGGCGCATTTGGTTCAGCTCCGGATTTTGAGCCTGCTGTTCCACCCAGGTCTCATTTTCCACCACCACACGGTCTGTCTGAGCCCGCATCGGTTCCTGTAAGTTGGGTAACCTGGACAAGGCATCTGCATTCCTGTTCTGGGTCCCTGGTCTATACTTGACTGTGTGCTTGAAGTTCGCCAACTGTGCCACCCAACGCTGCTCCACTGCGCCCAGACGAGCCATGTCCAGGAGCACCAGTGGGTTGTTATCTGTATACACAGTGAACTCAGCACCATACAGGTAATCTTTAAACTTTTCAGTCACTGCCCATTTCAGGGCTAATAACTAACTTAAAGGAACTGTAATTTTGGTCATTCCATTCTGTTGGTTGCAGACTTCGACTGGCATATGCAATTACCCTTTCTTGACCCCCTTGTACTTGGGCCAATACTGCCCCTAACCTTCCAAACTGGCATCTGTGTACAGTCTAAATGGTTGGGAAAAATCTGCATAAGCCAGAATCAGCACACTAAGCAAGGCTTCCTTTAAGTGTTCAAAAGCCTGCTGGTATCCTGGTGACCAGTCAATAAAGGCAGCCTTTATGTGAGTGGCAGTACCACAAGTCACTGGATTTAGAGGTGCTGCTATTTTTGAAAAAGCAGGTATAAACCGACAATAATAACCAGCGAAGCCAAGGAAGGATTTTACCTGCTTCACAGTCTGGGGGACCTTCACTGCTGCCGTCTTAGCTGGGTCGGTGGCTACACCCTGCTCACTGATGACATGGCCAAGGTAGGTTACCTGACGCTGGAACAAACTGCACTTTTTAGGCTGTAGTTTCAACCCATGATAATGGAGACATTGAAATACCTCTTCCAGGTGACACAAGTGGCTACTGAAATCAGGAGAAAACACTACCACATCAAGGTAAATAAGCACTGAATCATTTATGAAGTTTCCGAGGCAACGCTGCATCAATCGTTGGAAAGTAGCCGGGGCATTACATAATCCAAATGGCATACAGTTGAACTCATAAGCCACAGGGAGTTATGAAGGCAGTCTTTCCTCTATCTAGAGGGTGCATCTCTACTTGCCAGTAGCCACTCGCCAAGTCTAATGTGGAATACCACTTAGCAACTTTAAGTTCAGTCAACGACTCCTCAATGTGTGGCAATGGGTAAGCATCTTTATGCGCGAGGGCATTTAATTTCCTATAATCTACACAGACGCACCGCCTTCCATCTTTTTTCTTAACAAGGACAATTGGAGCAACCCAAGGGCTTGCACTCTCGCTCACCACGCTGCTGTCCAGCATATTCTGCTATAGGGATCTCAGCTCTGTGTAGAGGCTAGGTGGCACTGGTTGATATCTCTCCCGACTCGGGGGCACTGACCCAGTCGGTATTTGATGCCTCACAACACCAGTACAGACGAAGTCTTCATCATGCCTAGAAAACACCTTCACCCACTTCTGCAGCAAGTTGGTCATCTCCCCCTGCTGGGCAGGAGTCAGCCCATCTCCCTGCAAGGACAATACAAGATGTGGAACAATGGCCTCATTTTCTCCTATGGCTCCCACTTGCCTCACCTCGACCTCCACAATGTCTGTCGCCACACTATGGATGACAAGCTCTTGTTCCCCTTGGATATCAGTCGTGGTCACTTCATTCACTTCTGCCAGCGGCTGGCGCTGAGGAACCTCCACAGGATAAGGGTTGAAATTGCATAGACGACAGGGCACTTATCCGTCCTGCAGCGTGGTCACAATGCGAGCCACACACCATTCTTGGCCACTGTCGGACAGGGGTTCTACAATCACATTACAAAGCTGGTTAGAAACATGGTCAGATACCTGTGTCCACACAATCATCTCTGACTGGGAGGGAATGACGACCGGTGCCTGTCGTGGCAGCTTTGCTACGCCCTGAAAGAGGGGAAGTGGGGGTTTGATAGTAATTTTATAACACTCTGTGAATGCTCGGGCCCACACTTGACCCTCAATCAGTGGCATGGTGGTCTTAAAAGCAGTCAGGCCTGGATGATTCCCCTGAACGAGAGCAGACCACACAGGTTTAATAATATTCATGCCAAGTATGCCCTTGTCTGGTCCCAAACAATCGTCATTGACAATAATCACACCCTTGCCAAAAACCTGCATATTTCCTACAATACAGTCGACTAGCACTTAACCCACATAAGGGATTTTCAAACCATTGGCTGCATGAAAGGTCAACCAAGGGGCCTCATCAATGTTGGTCGAGCAGGTGCCTTCAAGATACTTCTTAAACAGGCATTGGCTCAGCAAAGTGACCTGCAAACCAGTATCAAGCACAAAAGGTATTGATTTTCCATTCATGTTTATACTAACGAAAGGGCACTCACCTATCAAGGCAGACTGATGTTGTCCTATGGGCTCTTTATTCTGAGTGACTGCCCCCACTACTTGGCCCACAGCTGTAGGGGAACTTAAAAATCCCGCCGCCCAGATGGTCTTCGAGGGCACCGGCATTGTACATGCCCAGCTTCACCGCAATTCCGACAGATAGGACGGCCTTGCACATCCCACTGGTAAGCAGGTGCTACAGCCTGTTGTTGTCACATCTGGGCCAATGGCACTGGAGCCCCATGATGGTCTGGGGGCTGTACATGAGGCACCGGTGACAATTCTTTGCTGGTAAGATGGGCCTTTACTTCCTCCATTAGGCTAGTTGAAATGACTTTCATTTGCTCCTTCACTTCTCCCATCAGTCCCTGCTGTAGTTCTGCCCATATTTGGCTCTTTAGTAACTCAAGATCAGCTATCGTGTCTTGGGAGGTTGAGGCTGTGATCCTCTGGGAAAGGATGGCATCTTCTCCCTCCTGCATCTCATGCTCCAAGGCCCATGCCTCTTTACAAGCAGCAGCAAACGTCATACGTGCGTCCCGCCGCATCTGTCTGCTCAACTCGTGTTTAACAGGTCCAGTGTGCAAGCCTACCATCAGCTGGTCAAGTAGGAGATCATCACCCTCTTCAGTGCCACCAGCATCTCGTTCTCGCCATCTAGAAAAAAGTTCTTGTAGCCTTAATATAAAATCATTTACATTTTCTTCTGTCTGTTGTCTACAATTTAAAAAATGTGCCCTTAGCTGTGCCTTAGTAGCTGGTTTAGAATACAGTTTTTGCAATATATCTATTACTTTCTCTCCAGTGTTCTTATTTCCAGGTTCCACAAGCTGTAGCTCACACTTGGCCTCCCCTTCTAAAGCACCCAACAGGAAGTCCACCTGCTGTAGTGGATTCAGTCCTTGGGCCCCCAGCATGGCCTCCACCTGACCCCTCCATTCTTCAAACTTTGCTTTATCCCCATCAAATTTTGGGACCCAGACTGCCCCCATAAACCATGGCATAACAAACTGAGTTGTAACAGCTGGATTACTACTACCCTGTGTTTGTTGGTTTACACTTGTCTGTGGTGTTTCCATTTTCCAACAGTGGAGCTGGTATCCTGCTGGCTACGCCACTTTATTCCAATGTCACACAAAGGGTGAGATTCGTACCAGCATAAAAGGAATCCACCGTTAGAGAATGGAAGGCAGTTTAACAATGTTACCAATTTATTTAAAATTACACAAACACACCAACACTCATAAAATGTGCACAAAAATAGTCCATAAAAATATTCAGTCCATTAACATGGCAGGAAGATAATAGAACACAGGCACCGTCCAATAGAGAAGTCTATACATAAAAAATCCAAATCCGTTTAGTTCTGCATGGGATTTAAAAGAGCCTAGTCATCTTGCTATTGCAGGCAGGCTCCAATCACTCCGAAAACACTATGGACAAACAACAAAAGGCTCTCAGTCTTTACTGCACCCCACTAAATTTATATCATGTTACACACACACCAATGCATGCAGGCAAATCGACTTTCCTTTACTTATCTTTAGTAAGCGTTGAGTCATGCTCCGCATTCGGCCACTGTGTCGTCTCACTTCCGTAGTCTTGCTCCTCCTAAACAAGCTGAGGAACTTCAGCTTGCCTTGCTCCAAACTTCACGCCAGGCTCTGTTGAATCATTCTGCTTTCTCGGGCTCACCGCATACAGGCAATGCACTACGGGAGAGAGAGTTCCTCAATCGCAGGCATGAATACAACGTAACACAACACTCACACCCCAATATCGGCCAGTGGACTTTCCTTTACTTAGCTTTAGTATACGTTGAATCAAACTTCCGGGTCCAGGTTCTCACGACGAGGCACCCTGCTCCAGCCCTTTGTCTCTCCTCCCACGCACACCGCCTGCATGTGTCCTTACTTCCTATATCTGTGTCTGCTCCTGCTACACCGTCTCAATCCATAGTGCACACCTGTCCATCAATTAACAATCAAGCAATCTTACAAGTGCTAGGCAAAGGGGATAGTCAGCTGGCTGTCATAATCAGCTGGTTGCTATGTGATCACACAGTCCCACAGTTACAAACACACAATATCACAGCAACCCACAACAAATAATATAAAAAAAAAAACACAGCAAAATTCACTGCACACAGTATATTCCATAAACCCAAGAAACAAATTAAATAAACACAACACACAAAAGAAAACACACCATTTAGGTCAATGAATCACATAAACACCACAGCAAGAGATTCTGCTTTTGACACTAACATCTGCACATCCTCAGAGTGAGGTGTGAGGGATAAAAGGAGGAAGAAAAAAGAAAGAAATCAAGAGAGTAACATTACAAAACAAAAATGAAAAATGAAGCAAGGATAGAAGAAAAAAGAAAATATATATGACAGAGCAAGACAGGAAAGAAGAAAGGAAAATAATGAAAGAAGAAAGGAAAATAATGAAAGAATGAAGACGTTTCGAGCCAGTGATGAAAAAAGAGACAATATTTAACAGGAAGAAAAGAGGAAAGGGGAGGATATTAGAAAGAAGATGGAAAAAAGTAAAAAAAAAAAAAAAAGGTAAAGGGCCTTATTTGTGATGTAGCATCTGTATGAATGCTAATAAGAATTTCCACATAAATTCACAACAGCACTGAACTGCTGTTTCACATACTTCACCTTTGATGTTGACTTGTTTCTTCAACACGCTAACAGAAATGTCTTGTGGTTAGGCCTTCAAGTTCCTGATAAATGACAAATTCTCTCTCTCTCTCTCTCTCTCTCTCATGTACTTGCTTGGGGCCAAATTCCAGACGAGAGTCACAATTCAAGTGCCTCACATCTCAGTAATTCTGTTTCTGTGCTATCTGAAGTGCTTTGTGAGGCTGTGTGTATGCCGAAGTTCTGCTGTATTTCTGAATAATTCTCTCTCCAGATGTCAGTGTTAGTGGCTAATTTTCTGCCTGTTTGGATCCACATTGGTTCTGTCTGCATTTGATTCTGTCACAGTCTGAGTTTGCTGTTAACAAAGACATCATCAATTTTACTTCAAACTTTGTCAGCACAGAACACATACCCAAAGATCAGATGTGATAAACTTGGACATGATGAGGTTACCAAGGTAGCTCAAAAGATCACTAACTCAACTAGCTAATATGAAAAGCCAGTATTATATAGGAGCATTAGCCAATCAAATGAAAGAAATAAAGATTAACTAAAGTCCTTTCTGTTTTGATACTATTTTATGGAGCAGACACGACAAGCCATTCTAGGTTTTCTGTCATAACCTTTATTCTACCACTGCGCCGCCTCGTGGCTTCCACATGAACTATAGCATAATCAGGATTAATTATTTACTTATCATGACACTTTCCATGCCACAAGGCATATCAGGCAGCGCCAATCTCCATTTTAGTAGCCCTTGGCCTCTTGCCTATTACATAGCTGGGGTTACAGTTAGAGGCTGGTCCTCTGGTAACCACCAGAGTTTGACTCCCTACACACATCTGTATTGCAGCTTGCCTTGCCAGATAGCAGTAGGTACCATTTTTATGATGGTCTTTGGTATGACACACAACCGCAAGTAGAACTCACGATCTCCCAGTCGAGAGGTGGACACCCTAAGCACAAGGCCAAATCGTGGTAAAGAATAATCAATCAAAGGAAAAAAAGGGAAAAAAAAACAAGTAAAACATAAAAGGCGTTGCCTCTGTGTCTACAGTATCGCTAAAGAAGGTGGGGCCTTTAGTAGTTTCACAAGGAAGACACAGCAGTCCTGTCAGTCTTCACTGAACATCAGCAATGCACACTAGTGTTCTTCATCCCATTATTCCTTTAATATGACTCCCTTCCTCCCTCTATCCCTCATTCGCTCCTTTCCTCTCTCCATTGCTTCACCTCCACCACTCTGCCTCGCCACTCTGAAGCTATTTTTAGCTTCCTAGCTGCAAACCTGGAATAAGCAGATCCTTCCTCTGCAGAATCAAATAAACTGATGCAGCATCTCCTGCTGCAAAAGTTTAGCCAAGGGGACAGTTGAGGGACAAAAGCAAAAGGGACAAATTGAGGGACAAAAACAAGAGGAACATTCAAGGAATAAAAGTGAGAACAATATTCACGGGGAAATTGTGGAACAAAAAGAAACTAGGGACAAGGACAAGAAGGATAATTGAGGGAAAAACATGTGGGACACTCGAGAATAAAAATTGACTTGGACAATAAAGGGACAGACAAGAGAACTATAAAGGAATAAAAACAAGTAGGACAATTGAAGGACAAAACATATGACATGATAGGCAAAATCAGAAGAACAATCAAGGGGCATAAATAAAACAAGTGTGTGTGTGGGGGGGGGGGATAAGAAGGACAAATTGAGGGACAAGAACAAGACTGACCACAAAAAAAGTGACAAAAAATGGGAGGGAAAAAACAAGGACAACTGAGGGAAAAAAGGGACAATTGGTTAAAAAAAAGCAGTAGATACAACTCAGGAAAAACAACAACTGGGGGAGGACAACTGAGAATGAAAACCAAGAGGGACAAAAAGAGGGAAAATAGAAGGGCAATAGAAGGACAAAAACAAGAGGGACAATTGACAGACAAAAACAAGAGGGACATAATGAGGGATAAAAACAAGAAGCACAACACCAAGATTGACAAAAATGAGAAGTACAACTGAGGGACAGAACAAGAGGGACAAATGAGGACAAAGGACAAAACCTAACATATACAACACCTTTCAGTACAACGTGTAATAAAAGCAACCTGAACAAGATGTAAAGACCAGCATCTTGTCTCTCTCTGTCCTGCCTCTATCATCTCTGTATATCTCTCTACATCTTGATCTTGTTTTCTCTCTCTCTCTCTGCTCTGCTCATGCTGACAGGAAGTTTCTTCACCATGAGCGTGTCAGGAAGATAAATTAGGACATGATTAGGATTTCTGACTGTCAGGACGTACCTCTCTCAGGAAGCGTCTCTCTGACATAAAAACAAGCACATTCATGTCTTCACCATCCTGAAGACCTTTATGAAAGCCTCTTCAACAGATTTATTGTGCATGCAGTGTGTCCCAAAAAATCCTGTCCACAAAAAAAATACCAGTCGTAAAATCGTATCTGGAAAAAGTGTAGTAGCATAAAGTTGAAAATACTAAATAAGTGTCGACAGGGAAAAAAAATAAAGCCCCTCCCCCAAATAAATAAATAAATAAATAGTAAAAGAAGAGGGACAATGGAGGGACAGGAGCAAACGGAATAAAAATAGCAGGGATAATAATCAAGGGAACAACATCAAGAGAAACAAATGAAACAAAAACAAGAGGGATAAATGGCAGATGAAAACAAGAGGAACAACCAAGGGGAAAAAACAAGACAGACAAAACAAAAGGGACACAAAGACAACTGGGGACAAAAGCA
>JAPEKN010000010.1:1832537-1844414 GCA_028877435.1 Cathorops dasycephalus
TGAAAACTCTCCTTTTTGGAAAAGTATTCTCTTGTCAGGGGAAAGGATTTATTTGGACATATGAGGTTTTTAATCAAAAAGAACACCATCCCAACTGTGAAGCATGAGGGTGGCAGCATCAGGCCATGAGAGTGTTTTGATAAAAAAGGGAATAGTGCCCATTAGAAAATAGATTTCATCATTAACATTCAGGATTATCAGCCAGAAACTTAAAACTTGATTGCAATTGGGTCTTAGCTATAATATCAAAATTATATTTTATGGAAATAAATGCGAGACCTTAATTGACTTAACACAGGTAGTGTATACTAACATGAAATGTGTGGTGTGTGAAAACCTGAGTTGGAATGTCTTTTGTTGAGGTGTAAGTGAACATTTGTCCTCAACTGTACCTGAAAATACTTACATTAAATGCATTTGTTACTTATGCTATTTTAATGTGATACAAAAACTGATGCTAAGGCTAGGAGTAATCCATTAATAAGTGGATCAACATGAAATACATTTTCACTGATTGCTTTGGTTCTCCAGTAAGGTCTTCAATGCTTCTAGATTTTTCCACGAGGTGAACACACATGAAAGTTCAGGCCACCCAGGAGCAAAATATCCAGCATTACCATCTGGAAACAAGGCTCTGAACCATGAATTGAGGGATTCTGGAAGTTTAATCAGTACCAGTAAGTGATGAGCAAGGTAGAGAGAGAGAGAGAGAGAGAGAGAGAGGGAGGAAGGAATTAAAAGAATTGGTCTGACACGGTGATAAGATTCAGCCTTTGATGCCAAATCTAACTGAAATGGGGGAAAAAGGGAAGCAGGCAAGAGAGGTAGTAGCATGATGATATGGTCTGATCAGTCTGTGATTCAAAACAAAGCCAGGGTGGATGGGACTCCCTACAAAAAAAAAAAAAAAACAGGGACAAACAGTAAATGTACACAAGAAAACAAGAAAAAGGGGAAAAAAACTCAGAAGAATGAAAGAAAGGCAAACATAAACAGATTAAAATGTATTTTTAAAAGAAAGAGAAAATAGGCTAAAATTGAAAAGGGAACTAAGAAAAATAAAAATGGGAAAAGAAAGAAAAGAGTAAAATAAGAAAAGAAAGACATAAAAGATTCCCACTAAAAGGAAATTTTATCGAGTGGAATCCCAATAAAAGGGATAAGGCTTTAGTTTCCATCAATCCCAGGAAAGGAGGTGTGACATCCATATACAGCATATTTTTCAGTCCCAGTGGACTAGGACATCCAGCCTCTGTAGTTGTCCAAATGAAGGAGATGTGGCTTTTTTTTTGTTGTTGAAACAGCTGAAAATTATGTAGTAAGATACACAGTTTCTTTTTATTTCCTATACTGGATTGTTGATGTATAAAATGTTGCAAAAGGTAATAGACATGCCCAGTGAGAGACATTTGGTAACAAAGCCAATGAAACACCCACCCAGAAACACACATCTAGGCACACAATTGGTTATACACTCAATAATGCATCTGGTGACATACCCACCCAGTGACACACCAGGTGACATGCCCAGTGTCATGGCAAGTGGCACACCCAGTGAACACAGAGTAACAAATAAAGTGACACAACCAGTGATCACAAAGTGGCACAGCCAGTGACATGCTCAGTGTCATGTCAAGTGGCATGACACAGTGTACACACAGTGACGCAACCAGTCATGCCTTATGTTATGCTAAGTGACAGCCAATGACACCCTGCAACACACCCAGTGATCACAAAGTGACACACCCAGTGAAGAAAAAGTGACACGCCCATTGACATACCCAGTGTCATGCCAAAAAACACACCCTGTGACACACCCAGTGACATGCCCAATGTCATACTAAGTGTCATGCCAAGAGTCACACCCAGTGAACAAAAAGTGACACACCCAGTTACATGCCCAGTACCATGCCAAGTGACACACCCAGTGAACACAAAGTGGCACACCCAGTGACATGCTCAGTGTCATGTCAAGTGACACACACTGTGACACACGCAATGACATACCCAGTGTAATGCCAAGTAACACCCTGTGACACACCCAGTGACATGCCCAGTGTCATGCCAAGTGGCACACCCAGTGAACAGACAGTGACACAACCAGTGAACACAAAATGGCACACCCAGTCATATGCCCAATGCTATGCTAAGTGACACAGCCAATGACACCCTGTGACACACCCAGTGATCACAAAGTGACACACCCATTGACATACCCAGTGTCAGGCCAAAAAACACACCCTGTGACACACCCAGTGAACACAAAGTGACACACCCAGTGACATGCTCAGTGTCCTGTCAAGTGAGACACACAGTGACAGACCCAATGACATTTGCAGTGTCATGCCAAATAACACACCCTGTGACACACCCAATGAACACAAAGTGACACACCAAGTGCCATGCTCAATATCATAGTAAGTGTCATGCTAAGAGGCACACCCAGTGAACACAAAGTGACACAACCAGTTACATTCCCAGTACCATGCCAAGTGACACACCCTGTGACACACCCAGTGAGCACAAAGTGGCACACCCAGTGAAATGCTCAGTGTCATGTCAAGTGACACACACACAGTGACACACCCAATGACATATGCAGTGTCATGCCAAGTAACACACCCTGTGACACACCCAGTGAACACAAAGTGACACACCAAGTGACATAGCCAATATCATACTGTCATGCCAAGAAGCACACACAGTGAACAAAAAGTGACACACCCAGTGACATGCCCAGTGACACACCCTGTGAGACACCCAGTGAACACAAAGTGACACACCCAGTGAGATGGCCAGTGTCATGCCAAGTGACACACACAGTGACATACGCAATGACACAACCTATGACACCCAGTGATCACAAAGTGGCACAGCCAGTGAACACAAAGTGACACGGCCATTGACATACCCAGTGTCATGCCACAAAACAGGCCCTGTGACACACCCAGTGAACATAAAGTGACACACCAAGTGACATGCCCAATGTCATACTAAGTGTCATGCCAGGAGGCACACCCAGTGAACAAAAAGTGACACACCCAGTTACATGCCCAGTACCATGTCAAGTGACACACCCTGTGACATACCCAGTGAACACAAAGTGGCACACCCAGTGACATGCTCAGTGTCATGTCAAGTAACACACCCTGTGACACACCCAGTGACATGCCCAGTGTCATGCCAAGTGGCACACCCAATGAACACACAGTGACACAACCAGTGAACACAAAGTGGCACACCCAGTCATATGCCCAATGTTATGCTAAGTGACACATCCAGTGATCACAAAATGGCACAATCTATGACACACCCAATGACATGCCCAGTGTCATGCCAAGTGGCACATCAAATGAATACACAGTGACATAACCAGTGAACACAAAGTGGCACACCCAGTCATATGCTCAATGTTATGCTAAGTGACAAATCAAGTGATCACAAAATGGCACAATTTGTGACACACCCAGTAAACAGAAAGTGACACACCCATTGACATACCGAGTGTCATGCCAAATAACACACTCTGTGACACACCCAGTGAACACAAAGTGACACACCAAGTGACATGCCCAATATAATACTATGTCTCATGCCAAGAGGCACACCCAGTGAACACAAAGTGACACAACCAGTTACATGCCCAGTACCATGCCAAGTAACATACCCTGTGACACACTCAGTGAACCCAAAGTGACACACCCATCAACATACCCAGGGTCATGCCAAATAACACACTCTGTGATCACATCATGATAGACCAATTGACATACCCAGTGTAATGCCAAATAACACACCCTGTGGCACACCTAGTGAACATAAAGTAACACACCAAGTGACATGCCCAGTATCATGCCAAGTGACACACCCTGTGAGCACAAATTGGCACACCCAATGACATGCTCAGTGTCATGTCAAGTGACACAGAAAGTGACACACACAATGACATTCGCAGTGTCATGCCAAATAACACACCCTGTGACACACCCAGTGAACACAAGTGACACACCAAGTGACATGCCCAATATCATACTAAGTCTCATGCCAAGAGGCACACCCAGTGAACACACAGTGACACAACCAGTTACATTCCCAGTACCATGCCAAGTGACACACCCTGTGACACACCGAGTGAACAAAAAGTGACACACTCAGTAACATGCCCAGTAAAATGCCCAGTACCATGCCAAGTGACACACCCTGTGACACACCCAGTGAGCACAAAGTGGCACACCCAGTGACATGATCAGTGTCATGTCAAGTGACACACATAGTGATACACCCAATGACATACGCAATGTCATGCCATGTAACTCACCCTCTGACACACCCAGTGAACACAAAATGACACAACCATTGACATACCCAGGGTCATGCCAAATAGCACACCCTGTGACACAACCAGTGAACACAAAGTGGCACACCCAGTGACATGCCCAGTGACACACCCTGTGAGACACAAACAAACCCAGTGAGATGGCCAGTGTTATGCCAAGTGACACACACAATGACACAACCTGTGACACCCAGTGATCACAAAGTGGCACAGCCAGTGACATGTCCAGTTTCATGTCAAGTGGCACACACAGTGAACGCACAGTGACACAGACAGTTACATGGCCAGGGTCATATGAAGTGGCACACTCAGTGAACACAGTGACACACCCAGTGACCTGCCCATTGTCATGCCAAGTCACACATCCAGTGAACACATACACCCATTGACATACCCAGTGTCATGCCAAATAACACACTCTGTGACACACCCAGTGAACACAAAGTGACACACCCAGTGACATGCCGAGTACCATGCCAAGTGACAAACCCTGTGACACAGCCAGTGAACACAAAGTGACACATCCTGTGACATGCCCAGTGTCATGCCAAGTGATTCACAGGGATACACCCAATGACAAACCCTATGACACACCCAGTGATCACAAAGTGACACATCCAGTGACATGCCCAGTGTCATGTCAAGTGACACACCCTGTGACACACCCAGTCAACACAAAGTGACACACCCATTGACATACCCAGTACCATGCCTAGTGAAACACCCTATGACACACCCAGTGATATGCTCAGTGTCATGTCAAGTGGCCCACACAGTGAACACACAGTGACACACCCAGTGACACCCTGTGACACAACCTGTGACACCCACTGATCACAAAGTGACACAGCCAGTAACATGCTCAGTGTCATGCCAAGAGATACACCCAGTGAACACAAAGTGACACACCCAGTTACATGCCCAGTACCATGCCAAGTGACACACCCTGTGACACACCCAGTGAACATAAAGTGTCACACCCAGTGACATGCTCAGTGTCATGTCAAGTGACACACACTGTGACAGACCCAATGACATACCCAGTGTCATGCCAAAAAACACGCTCTGTGACACACCCAGTGAACATAGCGTGACACACCAAGTGACATGCCCAATGTCATACTAAGTGTAATGCCAAGAGGGACACCCATTGAACACACAGTGACACAACCTGTGAACACAAAGTGGCACACCCAGTCATATTCCAATGTTATGCTAACTGACACAGTCAATGACACCCTGTGACACACCCAGTGATCACAAAGTGGCACAACCTTTGACACACCCGGTGAACAGAAAGTGACACATCCATTGACATACCCAGTGTTATGCCAAATAACACACCCTGTGACATACCAAGTGACATGCCCAATATCATACTAAGTTTCATGCCAAGAGGCACACCCAGTGAACACAAAGTGACCCAACCAGTTAAATGCCCAGTACCATGCCAAATGACACACTCTGTGATACACCCACTGAGCACAAAGTGGCACACCCAGTGACATGCTCAGCGTCATGTCAAGTGACACACACAGTGACACACCCAATGACATACGCAGTGTCATGCCAAGTAACACACCCTGTGACACACCCAGTGAACACAAAGTGACACACCCATTGACATACCCAGGGTCATGCCAAATAACACACCCTGTGAGACACGCAGTGAACACAAAGTGACACACCCAGTGAGATGGCAAGTGTCATGCCAAGTGACACACCCACTGACATACCCAATGACACAACGTGTGACACCTAGTGATCACAAAGTGGCGCAGACAGTGACATGTCCAATGTCATGTCAAGTTTCACAGACAGTGAACACACAGTAACACACCTAATGACCTGCCCATTGTCAAGCCAAGTCACACATCCAGTGAACACATAGTGACACACCCATTGACATACCCAGTGTCATGCCATATAACACACCCTTTGACACATCCAGTGAACACAAAGTGACACACCCAATGACATGCCAAGTACCATGCCAAGTGACAAACCCTGTGACACAACCAGTGAACACAAAGTGATATATACTGTGACATGCCCAGTGTCATGTCATCTGGCACACCCAGATAACACACAGTGGCACACCCTGTGACACACCCAGTAAACACAAAGTGACACACCCAGTGACATGCCCAGTACCCTGCCAAGTGACACACCCTGTGACACACCTAGTGATATCCTCAGTGTCATGTCAAGTGGCCCACCCAGTGAACACAAAATGACACAACAAGTGACATGCCCAATGTCATACTAAGTGTCATGCCAAGAGGCACACCCAGTGAGCACAAAGGGACACACCCAGTGACATGCCCAGTACCATGCAAAGTGACACACGTTGTGACACACCCAGTGAGCACACTGTGACTCACCCAATGACATACCCAGTGTCATGCCAAGTAACACACCCTGTGACACACCCAGTGAACACAAAATGACACACTCAGTGACATGCCCAATGTCATACTAAGTGTCATACCAAGAGGCACACCCAGTGAACACAAAGTGACACACCCAGTGACATGCCCAGTACCATGCCAAGTGAAACATCCTGTGGCACACCCAGTGATATGCTCAGTGTCATGTCAAGTGGCCCACACAGTGTTCACACAGTGACACACCCAGTGACACCCTGTGACACACCCTGTGACATCCAGTGATCACAAAATGACACAGCCAGTAACATGCCCAGTGTCATGCCAAGAGACACACCCAGTGAACCCAAAGTGACACACCCAGTTACATGCCCAGTACCATGTGAAGTGACACACCTTGTGACACACCCAGTGAGCACAAAGTGGCACACCCAGTGACATGCTCAGAGTCATGTCAAGTGACACACTGTGACACACCCAGTGAACACAAAGTGACACCCCCAGTGACATGCCCAGTGTCATGCCAAATAGCACACCCTGTGACACACCCAGTGAACACAAAATGACACACCAAGTGATATGCCCAATGTCATACTAAGTGTCATGCCAAGAGGCACACCCAGTGAGCACAAAGTGACACATCCAGTTACATGCCCAGTACCATGCAAAGTGACACACACTGTGACACACCCAGTGAGCACACTGTGACACACCCAATGACATACCCAGTGTCATGCCAAGTAACACACGCTGTGACACACCCAGTGAACACAAAATGACACACCCAGTGACATGTCCAGTACCATGCCAAGTGACACATCCAGTGACATGCCCAGTAACATGCCAAGTGACACACCCTTTGACACACCCAGTGAGCACAAAGTGGCACACCCACTGAGATGGCCAGTGTCATGCCAAGTGACACACACAGTGACATACCCAATGTTACACACTATGACACCCAGTGATCACAAAGTGACACAGCCAGTGACATGCCCAGTGTCATGTCAAGTGGCACACCCAGTGACACATCCTGTGACACACCCAATAAACACAAAGTGACACACCCAGTGACATGTCTAGTACCATGCCAAGTGACATGCCCTGTGACACGCCAAGTGAACATGAAGTGACACATCCAGTGAGATGCCCAGAGTCATGCCACGTGACACACAGTGACACACCCTGTGAGACACCCAGTGATCACAAAGTGACCCCGCCAGTGACAAGCTTAATGTCATGTTACGTGACACACCCAGTGAACACCCATTGACACACCCAATGACACACCCTGTGATGCACCCTGTGACACACCTAGTGATCACAAAGTGACTCACTCAGTGAGCACAAAGTGATACACCCAGTGACATGCCCAGTGTCATGCCAAATGACACACCCAGAGACACACTTAGTGATACCAATTGTGTTTGTCCAGTGTGTATATGGTTTATCCTAAATGTGTGCAATGTTTCTGTACACCAGCGGTCCAACAATATTAAAGTGACACACTTTATTGGTTGCCACTCTAATGCTACCCCACCCCTTGCACAGGCCCTACAGTACCTCCATTCTGACAGTATGCAGTGCAAGATAAACTTACGCTAAAGAGAAAACCATACCAGAATACTTTTCAACCTACAAAACACACCACAAAGTAGGTCAAGGCTATCATTGTGAGGCGCACCAAACTGCACAATGAAGAGATCCAAACCCTGTAATTGTTCATTTTTTATTTATATTTATTGATTTGCCCTCAAGTAAGGCTGGGGGGAGTGTATATTTATTGACTTGTTGTCGTATTTGTAATATGAGATGTTTTCAAGGGATTTGAAATGTGTGGGAGTGTTTAGTTTTGGTTTTCAGAACTTTATATAGCACTACATATTTAAACTGTATTTAACTATATTTCAAGCCAGCGTGTACTCCTGCTGTTGGATGTAAAGGTGAAGGTGCACTGTACTGTAAGCAGAACTATACACACCCCATGTGCTTTTCATCAGCTCAGTTATATGTGCATTAAGTACATGTCGCGAGATGAAGAAAAAAAAAAGCTGACCAACCAGCCCTTCCTGTTGAGTGTGTAAGCTTCTTCTTCTTCTTCTTCTTCTATTGCTTCTTCATGATGTCTCTGGATCAGACACACGAATCATTCCTCTGACTTCTCTATAGTTTTATATCTTTCACTTCTGTCACATTTCCTTTCTTTTTTTTCCCATGAACAAAACATCGCAGGTGGAGTGGTAATGAGATCCATTTTCTCTCCTGGAGAGCAGTGAGATGTAATTCATTACTGAGCTCACTCAGGAGGCCAGAAAAGAGGAAGAAGCTGATAACCCCCTACACACACACACACACACACACACACAGAAGAAAACAGAGAATGAAGAGTGAATTTTGAGTGTTCTCCAACCACCCATTTTTGCCAGTTCTGTAACTGGAATGTTAAAAATGGATACGGATTTTTGTGATTGAGAAGTTTTCATCCCAAACTGCATCTAGGTGTGAATGTCTGTGTGGGTAGCATGACCCTGTTGTGGAAGTATTGTAATAATTTTTTCACGGACACATACACAGATTGTTGCATACATACACACATGGTACACAAATAGGTGAACAGTTGGTCGGTGACTAGTTGTCACAGGAAAAGTGGGAAGGATTGAGGTAGTGATTGCAGAGTAGTAAGGGAGGCGTGGTCGCTAATTGATCGGCTGGCAGGTAATCATGGTGATGTCTATAAGTATACCTGCGTGTCTAGACTGACTTTTTTGGCTTTGCTTTTGGAAAGCAGTAGAACGTTAGCGCTGCGAGGAGCGTGTCTGAGCTGGTATTCCATTGACGGAAGTGGTGGCTTATTCATACCCCACGAGGAACCGGTTGGTAGAGAGACTTTCCTGAATATTGGCATCGCAGAGAGAAAATTGATTACGTGTGAAGTTGCGACTACAACCACATCCTACAAAAAAAACGGGTGCTCGTTTCATCAAGACATCATATGAACTGGTGTTTAAATCTGGGGTCCTGAGACTTCGCGACCAGGTAAATTAACTAACCGCAGTAGACTCCGGCGTTGTGAGTCATTATTAGAAGTGACTATTATATCTGCCCTGTCTTATGTTCATGTGTGGATATTGTTTCCACAGCCGAAGATGGAGGTGCCAGTGGAACGAGCTTCTTGGCTGCAGCTCCAGCATGTACTGTGGTCACTGTTTTTCTCCCTGGAGCTTTGGATTGGACTGTGAGCCCCTATTGGGCATTGAGTGGGCATCTGTGTGTGCGACCGTGTGTGCGGGGCTGTGTGATACTGTGCGCTGCGCTGCTCATACACTCGGGGCAGACAGCAACTCTGATAGTGTGTGTGATTGTCAGCTCCCGATTCATATTCAGAACTTCTGAGGGCACCAGCCTCCACTCATACACATAAAGGGGTGGAGATGGTTCTAGTTTAACCATTATTCATGACTGCGCTCTCCTCATCTGGGATTTGCACTACCTGTAACCCATCTGGGGTACTTAGAAGACTTATGCCTAATCTGTGCATCAGATCTCTCCCTAGCACATTTACTGGGCAATAATGAGACAATAAAAATGAAAACTCAAATGTTTCAGACTCACCCAGTCTACAGAGGAGTGGCTTAGTAAATTTCTTAAGGACCTGCTGTCCAGAGGCACCCATAGTGAGCTGGGATCAGTTGCTGATCTTTGGCTGTGTAGAAAACTCTGAGGATCTAATGACAGAGTGTCCCGCTCCTGGACCTACTGTACAAAGAAATCTCAAAGCTTATTAGAAACAGTTAGAGAAAATATTGGCATTTTTAAGCATAATTCATCAGTGTATAATACATACATACCTATTTGTTTACTCTCCCTTTTCTCTGTGCAGGCTGTAGCAAGCGGTGAGTGCAATGCAGACTGTTCATTGCAAGAAGCTTGAGCGACTAGGACTGGTGGTCAGTCCTCCATCTCAGTAGTCTTGGGACTGCTTAGATAATGTGGACATTTGGCCATGCCAGTGATTAAGTGAGCCAAAAATGAAGCAGCCATCCAAACGCTGTCAACCTCTTCCTCTCCCACTACCTCTTCCACATGCACTTCTGTGTCCTGCTCCTGATTTACTTGTGTAACTTACACCTCAAGGACCATTGTAAACATGGCCCTGTGAAGAGTGTTGTCCTTTTCCTTCTGTCTTTACTGCATTTTCTTTGCATGTACTGCATGTCTCTGCAGATATTATGTCACTGTCTCATCATCCTGCTGCTTACAGGTTGTTATTTGTGTGATGTCCATCTGGACTGGAAATCTTGTTCTGACAGCATCCTGCAATCCAGTAACGAACTCTCAATTGGCCCAATTACTGGCATGCATCCAATCTGGGTGGTTTGTGTGTTCCTCTTCTTCAGGAAACTTGTCCTGGATCTTGCTGAAGTCCAAACCTAGTTTCTTTGCAAACACTTGGCACAGTTCATGCCTGGTGGTGAGGTATGTTTTACAGAAGTTGTCGAGCACACTTAGGACCACCATGCTGTCTGGGATCTTTTATCTCAGCAGCCATCTGCATAATCTTCTCTGGACTCCAGGCATGGAAGACCATAGTTGGGCCAGCCATAGCACCCACTGGCATATGGATGATTGTGCAAACTTCCTCATCTTTATCAGCATGCACTGGGAGCCTTCAGTTCCCTTCTTTATTGTGTGGAACCTTGTGTGTGATGACACTGGGGTAGATGTCGCTACCTGTGTGGAGCGTTCACCTTGTTCAGGTTTCTCTATGGGTTGATTATGGTCCTGCACTTGTTGACCACCAGAGGGTGACACAGGCACTGTTTCTGGAGGCTGAGAAGAAGCTGGAGGAGGGGGGAGGGAACGTATCCTGCATCGGGTTGAGTTTTGGATGAATGTCAGCATTCCTCTGCGAGGCTCCAGGCACATAGATTCTAGATATCCTAGATTCCTATTTAATACTGTAGCAAAATTAACCATTATCTGTCTGGTTGGAGTCTCATTATATCGCTCCTGTGGAGGACAGCCCCAGATGGACAGTTGGAAGTCACACTTGGAAGATGCTCTGGACACTTACAGTTAATGCTTTTATGGCTGAGGACTACAGTTGACTTGCTAACTTTAGGACTGCAGTTGCCATGAACAGTTTTGCACTCA
>JAPEKN010000010.1:3019032-3032799 GCA_028877435.1 Cathorops dasycephalus
CCTATTTAAACCTCACTCTCACACCACTTCATTGTGAAGTATTGTTCTGCTATCCTCAGTTCATACCAAGCCTTGTTGTTTCTGACTGATTCTCGTTTTTCTGACCTTTGCTTCCCTCTTTCACATTTACTCTCTCTTGTTTGCCATTCACCCAACCATCGCTAGTCCCTCAACTGATTCTTGTCTCATGTTTTGGCTTGTTCACTGTTTGCTCTATGCTCCTCTTCTGCGCATACATCCATAAGTGCCTGCACCATGACAAAACCAAAAACTTGACTTGTTTTCCACTGTTTACCTAGATTGCAATGTGTTGATGGCTTCCTCATGGTGATCTGTTCAGACACAGTGGGAAGACCCTGCATTACTGCATCATGGCTATGCCAGGCAGCCAACCAATACCTGTCGTCCATCATCAAGCAACCCAGCGTGATGTGACATGTACTATTCTATCACATGATTCAGGTGCATTATTGTACACCGGTATTCCACTTGAAACATTTACAAGAGGTTTAATTCTGCAGATGCTTCTGCAGCATCTGGCAATAATGTCCAAGGGTGGAGGAGAGCACTAGTATGCTTCCACGGCCAGCAGATGGTCAGAAAGAAATGGTGACGACTGACCATATTAGCTATATATTAATAATTGGCTCCCTGACCCAGCTTGCTGAGTGAGGTGGATGTGTGGGGCACCCAGAAGGCTTAAAACAAGACCTATCAAAGGGCAGATGAGCTCTGAGTGAGCCAACGGACACCCCTGCAGTCCTAGGCATGACAATATATTGCCTTGCAGCAGCATGCCTCCACTGGCTTCCTGAACCTCATTCTTGCCCTGGAGTCTAGGATGTGTTGTCAAGAGTATAACAGATAATACGACCAAGCACACGCTTCCATGATGATGATAAACACCCACCAGACCAAAGACCATGCTACCGCATCCAGGGCAACAGATGCGCCATTCGCACTGGCAGCAGCAAGAAATATGCAAAGTCCAGTCACTACCACTGTGTACAGGGTAGCCGACATGCCATCCATACTGGCAATGGTGATAAATATGCAAAGGCCAGTTAAAAATTCAAAGTGTACAAACTGCACCTACAGTAATCTCAAGCTTGCTGCATGGAATGTACACACTTTAACAATGATCGACCTGAGTGCCGCACAGCACATGTAGCACATGAATTAGCTTAACATGACATTGACATTGCAGCACTCAGTGAAACCAGGCTGGCTGGAGAAAGACAACTTAAAGAAGCCACCATTACACTTTCACTGCAAAAAATTTAAAACTGAATTTGAGGAGAAAGTTACTTAACACTGGTGAAATTATCTTGCTGCATGGACAGATATTCTAGTAAATCGGCTTGTTTACCATCAGTAGCAATGAATGCCTGAAAGAATGCCTTGCCTTTTACACAATTCAGATCATCACTGTCATGATTTTGATGTGGCTAAAATATCAAATAATCAGCTGCACTATTTCTCTGCTCTGTTCCACTGCGGTGTTGTTCTGCTGATGGATTGACACTAGCACTTCTCCAGTAGTGTGTTCTTGAGAAGAAATAGTGGTTTTGTTTTAGATTTGTCTATACTCAATTATTTGTGGGTCTGATAAAGTGGTGTGCTTGGGAGTTGATTACCAACAGCCCTAGACTCTCCCTTACACTCCTCCTCAGCCTTGTAGTGCCTGAAATGTATCTGGCTCAGACATTTGGGATCAAGATTCTTAGATGTCCCTTCATTCCCTCTGCACTGCTTATCTGTACACGTGATTCCTGTCTTTCCACTAAACACTGCATTTTGGGCCTGAATCAACAATATTAACTCTGTTGTTTAGATATTGTACATTATTCAAACAATACACTAGTCATTTAGCTGACATTTTTATTCAAAACAACTAACAATAAATGTATGTAGCCTCGTTAGCCAAGATAATCCAAGAGTAACCAGTGCTGAAGTAGTAGTGTAAACAAACTAGCCTACAAATACCATCCAATATCTGGAATGATCAGGGTTGTTAAGAAGTTGAAGAAGCTTGGACAAATAAGGAATTGTTTTATGATGGTATGTTTATTGTTTCCAAAGTTTGACAGCAATTCCATCTGCATTAAAATGGTTAGCCTATGCTTCTCTGACCTAGTGTCAGTAAATCTGCTGAGAACACACAAACTACAAACATGGACACTCAGAACTACAATCCCCAAGAACCACAGCGCCCTCTGTCAGTAGAGTATTAATTACAGCTGCCATGCAGCTCCCTAATTAGCCCTACTTAAGCCGCTCTCTCACACCACTCCAATGTAATCATTGTTTCATCCAGTCCATACCAAACCTTTTCATTTTCTGACTCTCTCTCGATTTTCTGAACTTTGCTTGCCTCATTTCATTTCACCTCGCCTATTCTACATTGTTTGTTTGCCAATCGCCCAACCCTCACTTTTTTCCTGACCTCACCTCCAGTCTCTCATTTTGGCTTCGTCTACAGTTTCCTTCCCCGCTCTCCTCTGCACATACATCCATAAGTGCCTGCACTCTGACAGGATATTTTGCCATTATGGATGTAGCGGAAGAGGTGAAGCAGACTGCTCTGAATACTCAGGGATGCTTACTGGGAGAACATCAACCGATGCTAGCAGATCTCAACACCTGTATGATACAGCTAGCAACCATGATGTCACAGGCCCTCCTTACGCATCCTGAGTCCATTCCTAGCCCCTGATGAAATTGAAATGGGAGAAAGTCTGCTTACCATGTCCCGTAGCGTGGCTGAATATGTCTTCAACTTCAGAACATTAGTGGCAACTAGTGGATGGAACAAACCTGCCTTGAAAGCCGTTTTCCGCCAAGGTCTGCGATTCTGAGTGAACTAGCCTGCCGAGATGAACAGCTTACCCTAGATTCTCTTATTGATTTAGCCATTCGACTTGATCATCTGTTGGCACACTGACCCTCCATTCAGGAAAGTGCTAAGCCAATTCCTACTTCCGAGGACAGTTCACCCATGGAAGTCTCACACACCTGGCTATCACACTCAGAGCACGAAAGAAGGAGAAGGGAGGGTTTGCGCTTCTACTGCAGGAGCTCCAAACATCAGCTGAACAACTGTCCCATTCATCCTTCCCGTAAAGCTCTAGCAGAAAATTCTACATGTACTGTGAGTTCGGTGAGAATTTAATTCCAAGTCCTTTAAGGTACCTGTGTTATTGAAGCTTACAGACTCCACACACATCCTTTGTGCTTTTATTGATTCAGGGGCAGAGGGGAACTTTATCAGCCATTATGTCATGCAGAAATTCAACCTGCCCACAATCCCTCTGCAAAGCACACTCATCATTAGGACCATTGACGGAGGACCCATAGGAGATGGTTTCATCACCACATGGACCACACTAATTCAGATCCAAGTGGGAGTTCTACATTCTGAGCACATCTCCCTTTATATCACCACCACTGTAAGCCACGATCTCATTCTCAGCTATCCATGGCTTCAGCTTCACGATCCCTTGATATCATGGCAGAACCAGGAAATTCTCCAATGGTCTCCTACATGTTTTCAGAACTGTATTTCTCATCCCCAGGTCAACCTTTCCTCCACAACTGTGGAGAGTCCTCAACCAGACTCCTTGGGCAGAGTTCCTGAGTGTTACGTGGACCTGCAGGAGGTCTTTAGTAAAGGAAAGGCATGCAGACTACCACCACATTGACCCTATGACTGTGCTACTGCCAGGCATGTCACTACCATGGGGGCATATATATCCCCTGTCCCAGAAAGAACATGCCACAATGGAAGAGTACATTCAAGAAGCCCTTAAGCAAGGATACATCCGACCTTCCAAATCTCCAGCTTCTGGAAGCTTCTTCATGGAGAAATGAGGCAGTGGACTTTGGCCATGCATTGATTACAGAGGTTTGAACCAGGTATCCATCAAATATCCTTATCCCCTTCCTCTTGTGCCTATGGCCCTAGAACAACTTGGATCAGCCAAGATCTTTTCAAAGTTGGATCTACGCAGTGCATACAATCTGATCAGGATCAAAAACGGTGATGAATGGAAGACTGCTTTTAGCATGACCACTGGTCATTTTGAGTACCAGGTGATACTAGGCGTCTTTCTTCGGTACCTAGCGTGTTCCAATGTCTAATCAATGACGTGCTACAGGACATGTTAGGTAGATATGCCATCGCATACATAGATGGCATCCTGATCTACTCCCCAGATGAAGAAAGTCACCAGAAGCATGTTAGAATGGTTCTTAAATGCCTGCTAGAGAATCACCTCTATGTCAAAACCGAGAAGTGTGAGTTTCATCAAGTTCGTATCTCCTTTCTAGGATACAATATTAGCACTGAGGAAGCTAGGATGGACTCCTCTAAGGTTTCCGTGGTTAGGTCCTGGCCCATGCCTACATCCATAAGGGAACTTCAGCGTTTCTTGGGATTCATGAACTTTTATCATTGGTTCATTAAGGGCTTCAGTACAGTAGTCACCCCTTAATGACGTTGCTGAAGAAGGGACCAAAGCGCCTCCAGTGGAATCCCATAGCCAAGAAAGCATTCCAACATCTCAAGCAGGCCTTCACCTCTGCTCTGGTCCTCCAGCATTCAGATCCCACTAAACCTTTTACCCTAGAAGTAGATGCATCTGACATTGGAGTAGGGGCGATTCTGTCTCAGCGCTTTGTTGAGAAACAGAAACTCCATCCCATAACTTTTTCTTCTCTAAAAAACTCTCTTCTGCAGAGAGGAACTATGACGTTGGCAGCAGAGAACTGCTTGCCATTAAACTAGCCCTTGAAGAGTGGCAGCATTGGCTAGAAGGGGCCACTCACCTTTTTATCCTCACTGACCATAAGAATCTTGAATACCTCAAGAAAGCCAAGAGGCTAAACCCTTGCCAAGCCAAGTGGGCACTATTCTTCACTAGGTTCAATTTCACTATTTCATTCCGCTCCAGTTCCAAGAACACCAAAGCCAATGCCTTATCTCAGAGTTTTGGTTCCATGCACCAAGATCTTATCAACCATCCCATTCTCCCATTTCAATGTTTTGTAAAATCCATCACCTAGGACCTAGACAGAGAGATAAGGAATTCTCAACCGCAAGCTCTTTCCAATAACCTCCCACCTGGTCTACTCTATGTGCCCAAGTGGTTTCAATGTCGACTAATCATATGGACCCACTCGTCACCCACCACAGGTCATCCTGGCAGTCAACGCATGTGTCAAATGCTGAAAAACAAGTGTTGGTGGGAGAACATGCTTACTGAAATTAACCAGTTCATTGTATCTTGTTCTACTTGTGTGCAGGCTAAAGTTCCTAGAACCCCTCCTGCCAGCAAGTTGTGCCCCCTCCCCACTCCTTGGAGACCCTGGTCTCATATAGCCATTGACTTCATCATTGACCTCTCTCCTTCAGAATGAAACACGACCATTATGGTAACCATTGACCATTTCTCGAAAGCTCTTAAGCTCATCCCTTTATCTGGCATCCCAAACAACAGAACTCCTCTTCCAGCATGTGGTATCCCAGAGGACATAGTCAGCAACCGGGGCTTTCAATTCATTTCTCACTTCTGGACCTGCTTCATGGAGAGGTTAGGAGTATCAGTGAGCCTTACATCAGGCTACCACCCTTAATCTAATGGTCAAGTTGAGAGCCAACCAGGAAATTGCCTGCTTCCTGAGAAATTTTTGCATGCGCAACCAGGAGTACTAGGCATGTTTTCTCCCATGGGCTGAGTATGCACAAAACTCACTCAAACACTGCAACACAGTTAACTCCCTTTCAGTGCATACACAGCTATCAACCACCCTTGTTCCCCGAGGATGATGTCAGGTACAGGCTGTGGAGGACTGGTTCGCATGCTGCCAAATAGTATGGGAGGAGGTTCACCAATGTTTAGAAACAGCCAATAGTATAAAGAATATGCAGACAAACACAGAGGAGACAACCCAGACTTTTCCCCAGGTGATAGAGTATGGGTGGCCACAAGAAATCCCAAGCCCAACACCTGCAGAAAGCTCCACCCATGTTACATTGGGCCATTCAAGGTACTGCGTCGCATTCATGAAGTTTCTTACCCCCTAGAACTCCTCCCTCACAGCAGATTATCTCCCACGTTCCATGTCTCCAACTTGAAACAAGCCATCCCGGGCCCCCTTGCCGAAAACACACCAGTTCAAGAACATCCTGAACACCTTTTAGAGGGTGAGCCAATCTACCAGGTAAATAAGATCTTTGACTCTAGACACACAAGAGGGCAAGTCAAATACCTGGTAGATTGGGAAGGTTATGGACCCGAAGAACAAAGCTGGGTTCCTACCAAGGACATTCTTGACCCTCTCCTCAGGCAAGAGTTCCATGCCCCAAGAACCACAGTGCCCTCTGTCACTAGAGTATTAATTACAGCTGCCACGCATCTCCCTAATTAGCTCTCCCCCTACTTAAGCCACTCTCTCACACCACTCCAATGCAAAGTATTGTTCTGTTTCATCCAGTCCATAACAAGCTTTGCATTTTCTGACCTTTGCTTGCCTCATTTCATTTACGACCTTTGTCTTGCCTATTCTATGTTGTTCACCGATCACCCGACCCTCACTTGTTTCCTGACCTTGCTTCCAGTCTCTTGTTTTGGCTTTGTCTACAGTCTCCTTCCCTGCTCTCCTCTGCACACACATCCATAAGTGCCTGCACTCTGACACCTAGCTTTTGCTTTTTGAGCCAATATCAGAAACCTCATGATACAGTAGGCTGGTAGAGTTCTATTAGACTAGATCTAGGTGCCATCTTTTAGCCATCTTTAATCTTGCCTACCTAGCAGTTAGCATTAGCTACAAACATCAAAGCAGTGCAACAGAAAAAAAAGAGCCAGGCTTCTGCTATGATGCAGCAATGAATCATGGGAAAGGTCAGAGTTTGGGAAAGTTGTGGATAGCAACTGAAATTGGTGCTAACTTTGTCTCACAAATTTGGTTGGCCACCTAATGTAAGTGTAATTCTGTGTTTATGTAGGTCTCTCCGGGTCTCCGTCTAATCATTAAACAACCAGGTGATAGGAAAAGCTGAACATTGGATTCATCAGAGAAGATGACCTTAATCCAGTCCTCTATGGTCCAATCCTCATGATCTTTAGGAAACCTCAGCCTGGCTCTTCTTTGCTTCTCATTGATTTTTTTTTTCTAGCTTTGCATGACTTCAACCCCGCCCAGAGGAGCCTGTTTTGAACTGTCCTTGCCATGCACTTAACCCCAGCTGCCATTTGTCATTGTTTTTGTAGGTCACTTGATGTCATCCTATGGTTGTTGAATGATATTCGAAGGAGTTGATCATCCCAGTTCGTGGAGAGTTGTTTTTGCCCTCTGCCAGTCTGTAAATTTGTTGTCCCCAATGTCTGTTGCTTGACCTTGTTCTTATGAATTGCCATCTTTTGAAATTTTGAGGATGGAAGCAACCTGATGCTCACTATATCCCTCTGGCAGTAAAGCCAGAATTGAACCCTTCTTTTTCTCAATCAGAACTTTTCTTTTTAACTCTTTTGGCATGATGGATAGATATTTTTGTATTCCAATTAAAATTAAGGTACTACTAGCACTGTTTTTGCTATCCAAACTGGTCCTATTGCAAGAGGATAATGATGATAACCACAGCAATATTTTTTTAAATACTTTTCCTCTTTAAATAAGATTTGGTTCAGGTGATCACTGAATCAGTACCTCATTAAGTAAAATTAGGTGGGCTTGTGTTGGAATTCCAGCACAGACACTGGAATAAAATGGCTGCCATACATAGAGATGTTGATTTCAGAAAAAAAAAATTGAAGTGATCTCTTAATTTTTTCCAGAGCTGTGTATACATTTGTACCTCCCCCCACACCCCTTTTAGACTAGAATAGAATTGCCGTTATTGTCACTGCACAAATGTACAACAAAATTTAGTTCATCATAGGAGAGCAAAGCCGCTGCGTGTGTACCGCTACTCTTGGGCACTTCAGCCCAAGGCCATCCCATGTTAACCAAACCACATGTCTTTGGGGGAAACCGGAGCACCCAGAGGAAACCCACACAGAGACGGGGAGAACATGTAAACTCCACACAGAATGGCCCCTGTCAGCCACTGGGCTCGAACCCAGAACTTTCTTGCTGTGAGGGGAAAGTGCTAACCACTACACCATTGTGCCACCCGTTATTTTATAAATGACAAATATGCTTCACTGCAATATTTGTGTTGACTTCCCCCCCCCAAAAAAAAAAAAAACAATTGCCACAAATGTTTTCACACACGATTTCATATTGAAAGAAAGAAAGAAATTTCCAGCATTTACAGATTTTAATTTCAAATATTCATATATCACATCCAGCAAGGGAGAAGCAAAATTGTGAACTTATTAATTTTTTCTTTTTTTTAAATATTTTTTCCACACAAATAACCTATATTATCTGACCAATTGTGTAATTTATGATAAAGGAATACATGTGAGGCATGACACACTAAATCTCTCATTTCTATACATTTCTTTGTCTTCTTCAAAGGATGCACAAACGTTTGTATTCAACTTCATAAGATGTAATCATAAACTTTTTACTTCAGTCAAAGAGACTGAAGAGACTTCAGGCTCGAAAAGCAGCGCGCGCACACACACACGTGCATAAATTAAGTAGATTACATTGGATTAGTACTCCACCAGGTGGCAGCACTGTGACGTCATTTATTACAGTTAATTTCCACAGACTTCATAATTCACTTCAAAGGATGTGACATCACGGTTTACGACATCAACAAGTTAATATTTTTGGAGTGAGAGAAATAGCTAATTATTGTCCACATAAAGATAGTTTTAACTTTGTTATTTTTATTTTAAAACAACAGATTTATTGTATGTGTGGTTGTGTTGTTATTTTACTTGTTAGTTCGGTTACTAGTTATTTTCTAAATATTTTCCTATTTTACAATGGTTTAGAAGCGAAATAAATTGTCAAATAAATTTGAATAAAAAACATATTAAAAGCTACAGTTTTTTGAATGGAACAAAACCCCTAACATCACTAATAAGCAATGAAATCAAGTCGGTACCAATTAGGCAAATAATATTATAATGCTTAGTGTTAGGCAGGTTAGCTGTATTGATTTAATGCTACATTTATTTTTCTTAATGTTAGTAAAATAAAAAATTAATGATACTTTAAGCTTTGTGCAATTTCAGCACATTTAAAAAAAAAAAAGATCTACCATCATTTGCTAATGATTGGGTGGCATGATGGTGTAGTGGTTAGCACTGTCATCTCACAACAAGAAGGTTCTGGGTTTGAGCCCAGTGGTCAATGGGGGCCTTTCTGTGTGGAGTTTGCATGTTCTCCCCATGTCTGTGTGGGTTTCCTCTGGGTGCTCCGGTTTCCCCCACAGTTCAAAGACATGCAGGTTAGGCTAACATGGGGCAGCCTTAGGCTGAGGTGCCCTCGAGCAAGGCACCTACCCCAACTGCTCCTTGGGCACTGTTAACATGGCTGCCCACTGCTCTGGGTATGTGTGTGTGCTCATTGCTCACGTGTGTGTTTTCACTGCTTCAGATAGGTTAAATGCAAAGAAGAATTTCACAAGTGTATGTGTGATGAATAAAGTTGTTGTTGTTCTTCTTCTTCAGCCATCTGTCCTTTCTTCTCATCTCGTACATCAGATGACACGTACACCATATGTAGCTATCTGCTCACAGAATCTGCACCTTAGCAGAGTTATAGGTAACCTGTTCTCCACGTAATTTATTAAAAAAAAAAACCACTGCACCGTTTTAGTTAACTTGTTCTGTGCTGTTGCTTGTTACCTTTGAGTTGCAATGCCATTTCCTGCAAGCATGCCATTAACACAGTTGAGAGGTTTTTTTCTCTCCACATAACACTCACTATCACTATTGAGACGGCTATGTTAGATGAATCCTGCCAAGTTGCAATACTTCGGTTGGAATCAGGTTTAAAACTGTTGGGTGCCACTCTGTGTTATCTGCTCAAACTATTCCACATCCCACCACCTAAACAACCATTGAGTTTATGGTTACATGCTGCTAGTGTGGTTTAGTGGTTTTCCCCTCACCATACCACAAATTGTTCCTTGTCAAATTAGCTGGTTCCACACACCTGACTGGCAGCTGGCTAGCAGGCTTGTAGCAAAGGACTGCAATTGTGGTTGAGTGGTTTTCCCCTCATCATAACCTGCCCCATTCATAGCGGACTCTGCTAATCATCTAACTGACCAGCGGGCCTGTGGCTAACTGCTGCTAACATGGTCTTCCCTGCTCTATCTGCTCAAAATATTCCACATCTTCCACTATCTGACTGACTAGCAAGCTTGTGGCTATATAACACTTGATTAAAGACTATGTCACGAACCCATATAACTGGTTCATGCTGGTGGACAAGCAAGATGCCATTTTCATATCTAATTGATTCCAAAACACAGATGTTGTTGTCCAAGGACAGGAATTCCTTGACACAACCAGTGTTTTTGAGAAGCTAGTATGCATCCCTGAGCAGGTCTGCTGCCCCAGATACGTGAGATTTGGCATCCTCAGCCAGGCCACCCATGCCTATGGATTTGGCCCCTGAGGCCTGCAATCCAGAAAACACTCCCTGAAGGCAAAGAGCCCATAGTACACAGGTCATGAATGCCCTTGTACTATGGTGGAAGCTGGTCTGTGGATCTGGTGCACTGCCCAATTCCCAAATTAACGTTTCTCCAGAAACTGCTAGACAGCAATAAGTCACCATATACAGTAAACATGTATTGTATGTCTCTACCATCTCAAAGCACTACAACATTGAGGAAGGCATGTTTGAAGAGGCTTGTTGCCTCTGTCCACTCAGCTTGGACTTCCGCAAGATCCCTCTTTACAAGCCTATGCAGGATGCCATTCTGAAATAGACATCTCTGACGTACAGTACAGTGGCTACTTTAGCAATAAGTGTGGGAGACTAAACACTGGCAACAAGCTTGCCTCCCATACGTTGGTGGCCAGATGACTAGGATAACCTTGTGATTGAACCCAGAATTTCTGCCCAAGGTCATATCATCCAAATTTGTAAAACAAATGACTTGCATTCCTTGAAGACAGTACTGAGAGTGGATGACAGCTATCTGATCTTCAGACCATCCATTCATATCACAAAGGAAAAGACAGAGGGGGCTCTCTTGTATAAGCGTCTCTAGTTGATTGAGTGGTAGATGACATCATGCAATGGTCTGCAAACAAGTAGCGTTCCTTTTTAAGTATCAAAAATAACACTATAAATGCTGTAACAATCTGGTTCCCTTCTTGGTATGACTCTCACCCAGGCTTTGCTTCTCACTGGATGGGGTGCAGAACAGAGAGTGGTTGCTCTCTTCATTAGCTTGGCACTCAAAGGCTATTTGCCAGAGGGAATAAAAAGCATGGTGTCTATGCTTGCATGCTCTGATTGTTCTGGGACAAGAGGAGAGGCAAAAGTCTGTGTGCCCAGAATAAAGGGCCTCCCTCTGACAAAGCTCATAGAGAGAGGCCCTCCCAACCCCCCACTTCTTGGTATGGTTGTTTGGCTGATTTCAGCACTCAGGGTGAACAGGTCCAAACCAGGAATGCTGAATAAAAGTGCTATCAAGGGATCATCAATGCGTACAACAAATAAAATGATGGTACAAAATGTTTCATTTCAAATACTAACTTCATTTTATACAAAAGTGTGTGTTCTAATAAATTAGCTTCCCTGCATTTTTAATGAGTCAGTGGGATCAACTGTTCCCACTTATTACAACCTGGCTTTCATTAAAGCATCGTGAACACAATCTGCATCTCCTTTCGTGTTGATGAAACATATTCTGGATTCCGCTCATGTGAATGAATCTCAACATGACACAAACTGTATTGCCATATGGTTTGACATGTTTTCATTTTCAAGCTTTCTCTCTTTCTCCCTCTCTGTTGAACTCTTGCCAATGAAGGACAGTCAATTAATCAGATGATCGTTTACCTTGTCTCTCCCCCACGTTGCTAGCTTTTGGCTGCTAGACAGTATGATCAGACAGCTCCATTATTTCAATTTGAGGACAGGGAGGCCAAAGCGTATTAGGTGTCTGGCCAGGAAACTGGAAAAAATAAAAATTCATTGTGAGATCATAGAAACTGTTGTACAATGTCTTATGTTTGATCCCTCTCTATTCAGTCTCTTTGAAATGTTTTGTCTTAGGCAATGCCGTAGCATGTCCTAGCCTTGTTTTGTAAATAGTGTGGATTCAGAACTGTGTCAGGTCAGATGTGCATTGACCTGCAGCAGGTTTTGGTGTGATAACTACACCAAATCAGCCATAACATTCAAACCACATGCCTAATATTGTGTAGGTCCCCCTTGTGCCACCAAAATAGCTCTGAACCGTTGAGGCATGGACTCCACAAGACCTCTGAATGTGTGCTGTGGTATCTGACACCAAAACGTTAGCAGCAGATCCTTTAAGTCCTGCAAGTTGTAAGATAGGCCCTCCATAGATCAGACTTGTTTGTCCAGTACATCCCACAGATGCTCAATCTGATTGAGATCTGGGGAATTTGGAGGCCAAGTCAACACCTTGAACCATTCCTAAACAAATTTTGCAGTGTGGCAGGGTGCATTATCCTGCTGAAAGAGGCTAATGGCAGTAAGGAATACCATTGCCATGAAGGGGTGTATTTGCTCTGCAACAATGTTTTGGGAGGTCTTATGTGTCAGAGTAACATCCACATTAATGCCAAGACCCAAGGTTTCCCAGCAGAATGTTGCCCAGAGCATCACACTGCCTCCACCAGCTTGTCATGTTCCTATAGTGCATCCTGGTGCCATCTCTTCTCCAAATAAGTGACAGGCACACATCCGACCATGCACATTATGTAAAAGAAACCATGATTCATCAGACCAGGCCACCTTATTTCATCACTCCATGGTCCAGTTCTGATGCTCACATGCCCATTGTAGATGCTTTCAGTAGTGGACAGGGGTCAGCATGGGCAATCTGATGGGTCTGCAGCTATACAGCCCTATACGCAGCAAGCTGCGATGCACTGTGTTCTGATATGCCTTTTTATCATAGCCAGCATTAACTTTTTCAGCAATCTGTGCTACAGGAGCTCTTCTGGGGGATTGGACCATATAAGCTAGCCTTCACTCCCCATGAGTATCAGCGAGCCTTGGGCACCCATGACCCTGTCTATGGTTCACTGGCTGTCCTTCCTTGGACCACTTTTGGTGGGTACAAACCGCTGCATACCAAGAACACCCTACAAGACCTGCAGTTTTGGAGATGCTCTGACCCAGTCATCTAACCATTTGGCCCTTATCAAAGTCGTTCATGTCCTTACGCCCATTTTTCCTGCTTCCAACACAACAACTCTGAGAACTGACTGTTCACTTGCTGCCTAATATATCCCACCCCTTGCCAGGTGCCACTGTAGCAAGATAATCATAGTCACTTCACCTGTCAGTGGTTTTAAATGTTATTGCTGATTGGTGTATGTCACAGACTTACAGTACTGGAGGTCCATCTGTACTTCAGTGAAGTTTACAATCATGTTTCTAAGCAGGGTTCAGTTTGGGTTAGGTTTAGTGTCAGGTAAAAGTCTCATTTATTTAGGTTAAAGTCTCATTAATGTCTTAAATGTCAGTTAAGTATAGTTAATTTACTTTAAAATATTACTCAGTGGGCTACATAGTGGTGTAGTGGTTAGCACTGTCACTTCACAGCAAGAAGGTTCTGGGTTCGAGCCCAGTGGGTGACAGGGG